>CM063729.1:0-72500 GCA_032441825.1 Chaetogeoica ovagalla | reverse complement strand
TGTTATTATTATTTTTATTATTAATCGTAGTGTTATACGTCATACTTTTATAACTGATTTATGATTAGGCCATCTTCGAATACGTATCGGCGACCATTTATATTTGATTAACGAATACATATGTATATCGCTGTATTCGGTATTCGTATTACTGAAAACTATAGAAGAAAAACCCAGTTATTCTATAATTTTGGAATATCTTTTGCGAAATAATTTTTCGTTCAGAATATTGTTATGAAGTATTTTACCCGAGTCTGACGGCAATATGCAAAATATAAAAATAGTATTGTGTATAAGGAGACGTGTATTCGTTATGGATTTTGAACGACGAGAGATTTTTTTTTTAAATCTGTACCAAAAAAATTCTAAATCTTTCTCAATCTATTTTTCAAGCGTCCGGAGAAACAAAAATCTACCGTAGAATTATGTATAAAAAATAGGAATTTTTTAAAATTGACGATTCGGCGGCGGTGTTTCTTATAGTATTAATTTTAAAACTGTATAAACGGTCATAAAAAAACTTGGAAATATTCACTAAATACGAGTACACGCGCAACTTATTTAAACATTTTCCCGCGAAACATTGCTTTTAATTTTGGGCTAATTTATATATCCAAGTAATTAACTTAAGCGACATTCACAACACCACGCAGCTCTTTACCTTTTCTTTTTTTTTGGTTTAAAACATTTATATATTAACAACTTACGTTACTTCAACTGTGTATGTATATTTAGAACAATCTTCATAAACCTTTTGTCTTGTTTTTTTTACAAAGTGTATTGTTGTATTTTTAGTATGGAAAATGACACGTTTTAGCTACTTACCTTGGTTTATTGTAAGAAATTATATTAAAACGATGTGATTTCTGTTGTAAAAGTAATCATAAATTATGTACACACTTATTTATTACTATATGTTATTACTTATTATTATAATATTACACTGAAACTTCGCTCAGGACCGTTTTAATTCTATATATTATAGGAATATTAAAATTAAAATTTCGTACTCTTTTTTGAGACAATAATTATCGAAATTATTTATTGTATTACGGCAAAATATTTTGTTTTAGAAAAATGTCGGCGTTGTTCCTTCATTAATTTTTTTAACAATTTTTAGTTAAAATTAAAATATTTTACTCTTTAATCTGCGTCATAATGTTTAATAATAATAATAATAATAATAATAATAATAATAATAATAATAATAATAATAATAATAATAATAATAATAATAATAATAATAATAATAATAATAATAATAATAATAATAATAATAATAATAATAATAATAATAATAATAATAATAATAATAATAATAATAATAATAATAATAATAATAATAATAATAATAATAATAATAATAATAATAATAATAATAATAATAATAATAATAATAATAATAATAATAATAATAATAATAATAATAATAATAATAATAATAATAATAATAATAATAATAATAATAATAATAATAATAATAATAATAATAATAATAATAATAATAATAATAATAATAATAATAATAATAATAATAATAATAATAATAATAATAATAATAATAATAATAATAATAATAATAATAATAATAATAATAATAATAATAATAATAATAATAATAATAATAATAATAATAATAATAATAATAATAATAATAATAATAATAATAATAATAATAATAATAATAATAATAATAATAATAATAATAATAATAATAATAATAATAATAATAATAATAATAATAATAATAATAATAATAATAATAATAATAATAATAATAATAATAATAATAATAATAATAATAATAATAATAATAATAATAATAATAATAATAATAATAATAATAATAATAATAATAATAATAATAATAATAATAATAATAATAATAATAATAATAATAATAATAATAATAATAATAATAATAATAATAATAATAATAATAATAATAATAATAATAATAATAATAATAATAATAATAATAATAATAATAATAATAATAATAATAATAATAATAATAATAATAATAATAATAATAATAATAATAATAATAATAATAATAATAATAATAATAATAATAATAATAATAATAATAATAATAATAATAATAATAATAATAATAATAATAATAATAATAATAATAATAATAATAATAATAATAATAATAATAATAATAATAATAATAATAATAATAATAATAATAATAATAATAATAATAATAATAATAATAATAATAATAATAATACGATATTCGACATAAAATATCAACTTTTACGCCGTGTGACATTTTTATTAATATTTCAAAATATTGTGTTTATAATAATATTAATAAAATTGGCTTTCGAGAATTCAACAACAACCGATCTAATGGTCGAAATTGTGTACAAAACGCGTTAGTTGTTCACAGATGGCATCACCAACAAGTTGATCGGTTTGTTCAACGATTCATGTCCAGAAGACGACGGCGTGCTGGTGCGCGTCTATGGCAAAAACACGGACTGGATCATCGACAGAAGTACGGAATTCGAAAACTTTAAGGTACCTTCCACGTTTTATTTACTCCATGAAAAAAATGTAGCCGAGTAAAAATAGAAAGAAAAAAATAATGTCGTGTTACGACTAATTTTTAAAAAAAAAACGTGTGATATTTTATAAAACGTTAATTTAATATGAAAAATATATATTATATAAATGTGTGTTAGTTATATAAAAAATTATTAGTATATTTAAACATTATAATATATTGTCAACATTTCGCTATTATTATTTTTATTATTATTATTATTATTATTATTATTATTATTATTATTATTATTATTATTATTATTATTATTATCATTATTATTATTATTATCATTATTATTATTTTTATTGCATGTAGGAAATTAAAAAAAAAAAACGATAACGAGCCGCGGAATGTTTAACACTTAAATGAATTACTATTATAGGCAACGATTTTAGAGTTTTGTTATTACTATATACATTTGAAAGTAATGATAATAATTATTGCGTTCGATAAAACGATTCTGAGCGGAGTTTCGATATAAATAAACGTCAACATTTTGAAATAGTTATAAAAAAAAATAATTAACGATATTCGAGACTTTTTTTTAATATAATTGAAGTAACAAACGTCATTGTTTTACATTAGCCTTGAAATAAAAAATTAGCTCTTTTATGAAATAAATACCTTAACATCGTTGTAAATAGCCTAAAAACGAAAAAAATATTTTGAAATATTCGTTTCGTTAGTACAATTCAAAGTTACATATATTTGTTGAATATTTTAGGTTCCTTGATTTCAAAATTACCGAATCGATTTTAACGAATTTACGTTTTTACGTATATGTTACTTTACATATATTAATTAATTGAATTATTTATTTATATTTGAATTTCTTGCCCCAATGTCGAATAAAACGTTGACTATATATACCTTATGTTTAAATTTACGAGTAATTTTATAATATTTTATCGTTAACAATATGCGTCTTTCTATTATTATATATTATACATATATTGGCGTTTTATTTAGTTTTTTTTTATCACGTCTCTTTTAGAAAATCTAGTCGTTATAGAGTCGGCCGAAGGTTATGAAATAATTTACACGGTAGATTCTAAAATCTTCCAAATTACAAAGACCCAAAAGGATTTCATAACCTTAAAAAGATACAAAGCTCGTACAAGATTCCTGGTAAAAAACAGTAAAGCATTAGCCTGGAAATACTATGTGTCAAGCATCAGCAATCAAACCCATTCGTCCAACGTCTGGAAAAAGATTAAATCCATTAAAGGAACAAACAGAACCAACATCATAAATTTACTTACAGACTCTATACTTTTCTCTTCGCCCAAAGAAGTTGCCAATACTTTTGGAACCCTCTTTCACGAAAACTCCAGTAACACCAACTATGAACAAAATTTCCTCACATACTCTCATTGCTACGCCATTCCCATTAACACGGCAGACCCCTTCGATATCTCTCAAACCCAACTCAACTCACCGATCAATATCAAAGAATAGGAAGATGCTATCTTTAACTGCAAAAGTTTAGGTCCCGGACCCGACGGAATACCCTATTCTTTCATTAAAAATCTCCCAAATAACAATAAAAATTACCTCTTAGCCATATACAACACAATCTGGGAAAATAATGTTTTTCTAAACTCATGGAGACATGGACACATCATTCCTATTGCCAGACCCAACAAAAATAAATTTCTAGCTGAAAGCTACCGTCCCTTATGGCTCCTAAATACTTTATGAAAATTACTTGAAAAAATCATTAACTGTCGTTTAATATGGTTCCTCGAAAATTTTAATTACCTCTCTCCAATACAAAACGGTTTCCGTCGATACATAAGCACCCTTAATAATCTGTTAACTATAAAAAAAGAAATTCAAACTGCTATACTCCACAAACAAAGCTTGGGGATGATCAACTTTGATATTGCCAAAGCGTACGACACAGCATGGAGACACAGAATTTTATACAAACTCAACAAAATCATCACCAAAGGAAACATGCTCAACTTCATCATGAATTTCCTCAGTCATCGGACTTTTCAAGTCAAAACATCTAACACTCTCTCCAACACATTTTACCAAGAAAACGGAGTTCCAACTCTTACTCTATTCAACAGTCATTACAAAACGGATCGAACAAGCTCATGTCCTGGTCGAAATCTTCTGGCTTCCGCTTATCCCCTATCAAAACTAATCTTTTAATCTTCAACCAGAAGAGGAAAATTCAGAACATCTCTATAAAAATCGGAGACCACACAATTCTAGAACAACCCAAAGACATATCATTCCTTATCCAAAATCCACGTTTAAAAACATATACACAAAATATGGTCTTGAAAATATAATACGGACTGAAATCTCTTTATGCCCTCATTGGCTTTTCACAATGAATATTAATCTCGACCTTCACACACTCCTTAAGAAAAAAACATGCCCCAATACATTTAATAACCTATTTCGGGAAAGTATCTTCCTCACGCAAATGCATACATATGTATACACCGACGCATCTCTTACAGAAAGTCAGGTTGGAATGGCTATCATTTATGAAGATAAAAAAATCCAGTGGAAACTCTCCGACAAATGCTCCATATACACAGCTGAAGCTCTGTTCATTCTTAAAGTCATTGAATATATCACTTCCGACACCAATCACAACCACTTCACGATATACAGCGACTCTCTATCTACACTTTCCAGTCTCCAAAATCTCCACAACCCTATTGACATTGCCAGGAAAATTCAGAATGCCTACTATAGACCACAACTAGCCGGCAAAAATATATCATACACATGGATCCCCGGTCACTGTAATATAGAGGGCAATGAGCGCGCCGACACGGCTGCCAAACAAGCACACTAATTCCCCGACGCGCTCATCTCTTCCCTCTTCTCCTACAGCGATTTAAAAAACATTATTGAAACGAACACACTCCAACAATGGGAGAAAGAATGGAACAATACGACAACTAAACTTAGTGAAATTAAAAGAACAATACTACTTTGGACATTCCCCACCAACACCCCAAGAAAATATGAATCTGCCATCAACCGTTTCAGAATTGGACACACACGTCTCACACACTCATTTTTAATGAAAAAAGAAGACCCCCCTACCTGCTTGCGCTGTGGGGTACCCCTCACGGTCAAACACGTTCTAACCCAATGTAGAACGTATAGCACGGAGAAAAGAAAATCACAAATCTCCGACCACCTAGCGGAGATATTAAGTCCGGATTCAGCCAATATCATCAAGCTCTGCCAATTTATATCGTCAACACATCGCACCTAGTGTAACGTACTCACAAATACTATTTTACATATTAACTATACTGTAGTCTTTATGTGATAAACTATGTATACTCTGTTACATCCAATGGCCATAGCAGCCGCAGATGGTTATTAATAAAAAAAAAAAATTTACACGGTTTAAATGATAACTTTTAGCTGGCCCCTGCAGTATATTTATACTGTATATACATTGTCGTGTTTATTATATAAATATTTTTTTTTTTACATAGCTTCTTAATTGGATTTTTTTTCTTAACGATATTTGTACAATATATTTTCCTCGAATTTTATTAAAACCACACCGTTTGATGTTCTGTAATCGCGCACGAGTATAATAGTAATATTACACATTTATACCTATTAAATATTATTGATTCTGATCGATTTTATTACGTAATTATATTTTATCGTTGTTCAATACATGCATCCATACGAATGCTCCTCGCCGTCTATCAGTCGACGTGCACTGTTATCGGCGAGCTATTATGAGCCGTCGAGTACATTTTATAGCCACACTGCTTATTGTGAGTACAAAGTCGTCTCTTCGTTATTCACCCATCGTCGTGTTCGGGTGTGTCGGCCTCGGCGGTGCATTTTGCTCGAGACATGACGTGTACGCGTGTGACCGATTACGATATTTTTAATCGTGGTCTTTATATATATCGACAATTCGCCGTAATATCACTTTTTATGCATATGCAGTTATTAATAGTGTGAGTCGTCGAAAATCTCGATACTTGCGATCGTACCCATTCGTAACGAGGTACTATTTAAAATTTAACAGGTTCACTACGTGGTAAGTTCTATCCAGTTACCACGGATAATGTGCATTATATAGTTCCGGGAGTCTCTGGGCGGAACGTCGTCATATATACGTCACAATCGTTTATTTTATATATATATATATATATATATATATATATATATGTATATAAATAAAAAAAGAAAATGTTTTTTTGTGTAAATAATATATTTTTAATTTGAATAAACATGACATCACTAGAAAAATATATTGTTATAGCCTAAAATATAATATGTAATTCTTGTGGGTCATATAGGTATTGTGTAAAAAATAAATAAATTGATAAACCAATATTGTTTTGTGTACGTATAATATTATTACAATGGTATTTTGGTCTTAAAATACAATCAGAATACAATCGTTAACCAGTTATAATTGTATATGTAATTAACAAATATTATCTTGAGCGCTTGCTTAATTTATTGCCGCGGCTAATTTAATGGTTTTAGAGTTGAACAGAATCAATAAGAATATATCAATTATTTATATATATATATATATATATATAATATTCCAATTATTTCAATTTCTAATACATGTGGACACTTACGTCATTTTTCGTATGAAAAGATTCATTTAGAGTTGAAATTTAAAAATGAAATGTTAATCGAACATGTCGAAGATCTGTTGCATCTTATATGTATATATATATATATATATATATATAATTGATATATTCTTATTGATTCTGTTTAACTCTAAAACCATTAAATTAGCCGCGGCAATAAATTAAGCAAGCGCTCAAGATAATATTTGTTAATTAAATATACAATTATAGCTGGTTAACGATTGTATTCTGATTGTATTTTAAGACCAAAATACCATTGTAATAATATTATACGTACATAAAACAATATTGGTTTATCAATTTATTTATTTTTTACACAATACCTATACGACCCACAAGAATTACATATTATATTTTAGGCTATATATATATATATATACACAGATATAGAAAAAACCTCTCTCGATTAACACTTTTTTTTTATATTATTGTGATGTAAACGAAAGTTATTACACCTTGCTGGACACGCGCCGGAAATATATGCCACTTTCGACAACGGCATGGCGTACAAGTACATCCAAGGGGAAACGCTTACCACTACTACAGTCAGGGACCCGAATGTTTACACGTTAGTGGCCAAGACTATGGCGAGACTTCATAAATTGGACGTGAGCATGTGGAACAATGCATGCGGCACGACCGAATCCGGACTTTGGGCGAAAATGAAACAGATCGTCGACCTCATACCGGAACGTTTGAATACGCCGTCCGTAGATCTAAAGTTAGTGCTCAAGATCTTTTTTTTTCTCTCTCTTTTTCATACACAAACGCAATAACGATTTAATCCATCTTTAAGCTATACACTATTGTGATGCGTGTGTTGTATACACCCTGTATAACAATTTGCTATTGTATGTTGTATACACCCTGTGTAACAATTTAATATTGTATTAAGTATATTACATTGATGTGAACACTGGCCTACGTGACTGGGCGAGCCATGGAGTCTGCTGACCAAGCGGATTCCATACCTCGACGGACTCGGGGGTGAGAGAACACCGTGGTGGTCAGTAGTTGTTGAACGACCAGTGTCAGAGCATCATATACAAATTTACGCAGAGCATCTTATAATAATTATCATTTTAGCATTTATATATTAGTATCTTAGTCTAATAGATAGTTAATTTTAATAAATAGATCTTCATAATAACACAGTCTTATAAAACCTATCACAGTCATTATCCCTCAAAAGCTCTCTCTCGAAAATGGCCACACATCATTTGGTGGCAGCGGGGGATACTGCCACACATCACGTGTAATATATCTTTTGTTTGTGATTTCTTATATTCCAAAAAATTTTCCACGCTAAACCGTTTTTAGCTGCAATTTATCTAGCCAGCGTCATTTATCCGAGCTCTTAATATAAGGCAGTTAGGTTAGGTTAAGTTAGGTTCCTTGAAACTTTTAGAGTAATATTTTTTCACTATTGTGAGTTTGATTGCATCACACGTGGCCTATATCGCATATATTCATATATTTTGTTTATACAACTATACATGATATAGTATTTCATTGTTAGTTCTAATCCGAGTATTTATATACGGAATTACTATAATTGGTTTTATTTAAAATACAACATATTAAATAATAATAATAATAATAATAATAATAATAATAATAATAATAATAAAAATTCAGATTCCGAAAGATCTTTCCCGGAGGCGTGGCTGATCTACGGACCGAAATCGAAACGGTGAAAACGGCGCTGGAGGACGTCGATAGTCCGATCGTGTTCAACCACAATGACCTGTTGTTGAACAACATAATTTTGCAGCGGGACGCAGAAGCCGGAAATCAACCCGTCAACGTGGCCTTCATCGACTACGAGTACGCCATGCTGAACTATCAAGCGTTCGACATAGCCAATCATTTCAACGAATTCGTCGGTGCGTACACGTAATTAGTTATATGAAAGAATAAATCGTATGTGCAAAATGAAATGCGCCCTCGTTATTGTCGGAAATAATATTCAGGAACGGAAATGGAATATTATTCCCGATGGTCACCTTTGCACCACTATAAAAATACGGCCATTTGTGGCTGCCACTTAAAAAAAATATACGGTAAAAGTATTTAAAAGGTAATTGTAGCCGCCTTCCCGTCCTTGCTGCGGATTCTTGATACCCTCTTCCACCAATAAATTTATACTTCCGTTTAAAATCCGGTTTACAGTTAAAGTTTCGAGGAGTTACAACGCCATCTCCGTGAGTAGTATGAAAAGGGGGGTTCTGGATCATAGCTCCTTGAAGGAGCTATACCTTTAACACGGCCGCCCACCTACATCGGTACGGATAGTAAACCTTATTTAATCCTGGTACCTCAATATTCTTTCATCGTCGTATTCAACCTGCTTGACCCTCACCTCCTCCCAAAAAACATATTTTTATATTAATCTAATGATTACACACGGTTATTTACAATTAATTATTGATTAATTACGATTGATCACGATTAATTAGCAATTAATTACGATTAATTCGCGATTATTCACGATTAATTAGCATTTTTACACCTTTGATAACAATTCATTTACGATTGATTACGATTAATTAGTATTTGATTACTATTGATTACAATTAATTCGCATATGATTACAATTAATACGTAATCGATTATTATTTATTGAAATATTATCGACTTATTACACATAATACATATAACGTGCCGAAAAAAAAATTCCCTTGTCATTGGAATCGTTAAATAACAATATACACTATATTCATATAATATGAATCATACAATAGTGTTAAACAGACCTGTATACTGTAATCTTGTGTAATATGTTTTATTAGCAAATACACTATAAGCGTCCCCTTCAAATTATAAGAATATAAATATTATATTGAAGACTGTCGTTTTAACATTTATTCATGTATACCAATAATCGCATACACTTCTGATACTATACTAATTTCTTAAATACTTTGTCACCTTTTAAATCACGCAATTAATTTAATCCATATATATTTAAATCAATATAATTACTGTATATAATAGTACTATATGGCAAACTCGATATTTGCCTAAAAATATTATTCAAAACTGATTTATCTATATAATATGGAAATTTATTTCACTTTTACACGCATATTATAGAAATTCAACTAATTCCTATAAATATATTTATTTCTTAAAATATTAATGTCACTACTGAAAAAAATCTTTTTATATGAATTGCTAAATAACGTATTACAATCATATAATAATGTTATTCGAACCTGTAGAGGCCTGTCGATATTTGTCGATTATCGGACAATAACCAACCTTATTTCTGACTACAAAAATATATGTAGTATAGCTTTTTTTTTTTTTTTTTTTTTTTTACATTTAGAATCGATGACTGGGGGTGGCACTGACGTTAGTCATTTCACCCCCCAGACATCATCGTTTATTGACAAAAAACACTCAAATACATTTATAACAAATAATTATACATATGTGGAGGGCCTCTAACCCTCCTGTGAACTTTGGCTTTCAGCCCACATAGGAAAACGTCTTAACTATTTTGTGTTCTGTTCTGCCTCTTACGCTCTTCTTCGGTTTTCTTCTGGAGAACTTCATGGATGAACTTACTGATGGAGTTCCAGCTCCGTGTGTCTCGCAGCATTACTTCTATCAGTGATTCGGGAGTTAGAGTAGATCCGACGTCTACCTCTGTTGCGCTGCGTCGGGTTTCCCATGCATCGCATTTGAAAAATGTGTGGTACGCGTCGTCAGAAGGATATCCGCAGAACCAGCACTCTGCGGAGGCTATCTTCCCGTACTTGTGTAGGTACTCCCCGAAGCATCCGTGGTTTGTTAGAGCTTGGGTCAGCCAGTAGTCAGTGGCCCCGTGTTTCCTGTTGATCCACGTTTTTATCTTCCGTATAAGCCTATGCGTCCATCGCCCCTTGGTGCACCCGTCCCATCTGGCCTGCCAAGCTGTGATAGTGTTGTTGTTGGCTTCTTGTCTGATGGTGTTCAGGTCTGGGTCCTGTCTGTGGTTGTACACCGTTTTTCGTTCTATGGCCTGAAGTTCTAGAGGAGCGATGCCCGCAATCACCAACGATGCCTCCTTGGATGTCGTGCGGTAGGCAGACGCGACCCTCAATGCCATGCGTCTCTGGACCCTTTCGAGGTCCGCCACCCCTTTTCTGCTCATTTTACCGGCCCATATCGGAGCCCCATAAAGTAGCAGTGAATTCACCACGTTGGACAGCAGCCTCCTTTTCCCCTGTTTGGCAGCACTTACGTTAGGCAGGATCCTCGCCAGGTTCTGCACGACTTTGCTGGCTTTGGCAGCCGTCTGCTTTGCGTGTTCCGTGAAATTGAGTTTGCTGTCTATCTGCATGCCCAAATATTTGAGGTTTGATCCTACCTTGACCTGCGTTCCGTCTATAGATATTTCCATTTGGTTGTAATGTCGCTTCTTTGTGATGATTACAGCTTCAGATTTGTGCAGCGCCAGCTGTAAGCCGACCCTTCGTAGCCATCCACTCGTTTTTTCTGCCGCTGCTGCTAGTATTCTTTCTAGATCCCAAGAGTCCTTGGCTCGCGCCAGTATCGCAACGTCGTCTGCGAAGGCCAGATATCTCGCGCCTACAGGAAGTCTCAGGCTAAGGAGCTCGTCGTAGAGTATATTCCAAAGGGTAGGGCCTAGGACTGATCCTTGTGGGACCCCGCTCGTTATGTTCATCGTCATTGTTGGACCGTTTGGAGCTTGGAAATACAGTGTTCTATCTTTGAGGTAGTCGTCCACTATTCGGCAAAGATACGCTGGTAGCTCTTTACCTCTCATAGCCTCTAGAATCTTCTCCCAGGGGGCGGAATTGAACGCGTTGCTGATATCTAGCGACAGCAACCCCACCCTGTAGCTAGCACCAGATTCCTTGACGAAATTGCAGACTTCGGTAAGGGCATCCAGCGTGCTACGACCCCTACGGAATCCGAACTGATTTTCGGATAGGCCATTACTATTGTTGGACTCGAGGATGTCCCTCAGGCGATTGTCAATTATCTTCTCGTACAGCTTCCCAGTGCAGTCTAGGAGACACAGCGGCCTATAGGATGAAGGTTCCCGTGGCGGCTTGTCTCCTTTTTTTATGAGGACCAGCCGAGATCTTTTCCACTGGCACGGGAATCTCCCCTCTTCCATGCATTTATTGTAGGTCTGAAGCAGGATCTGGGGTTGACGTCGTACCAGCAACTTTAGTGCTTCATTAGTGATTCCATCAATGCCCGGGCTGATGTTGCTCCGGAGGGAGTTAGCTGCTCTGGTCAGCTCCTCTAGTGTTACCCTCGGTGTGTCTTCTAGCTGCCAGATGTATGGGTCTCGAGGTGGGTGCACAGGGAACAGTCCGTTTACCACGTTTTGCAGCGCTGTCGCATGAAGCAGTTCCTTGAGCGGGCGGCTTTTGGTTAGCTTGCCCATAACCAATTGGTATGGCTTGCCCCAGGGATCCTGCTCCACCTGGTCGCAGAGTCTTTTCCAGCAGAGCTCCTTGGCGTTTTTGATGGCCTTGGACAGCTCTAGTTTAGCCTTTTTCATTTGTTCAATCTCTGCGACGCAATTTTCTAAGCCTCCTCTTCTTTTCTTTCTCTGTACGACTCTGCGTGTGTGGTTAGCAGTCTTCCTCAGGATGTTTAAGGCCGGTGTCCACCAGTATACTGATTTCCTCTTGTTCGGAGTATCTGTTTCTGTACCGCAGACTTCTAGAATTTTAGTCGTCAGGGTAGCGACGCAGCTGTCAGCGTCTAGCGTAGCCACACTGACCAATTCGCCCGCACCAAGTGCTTCTTCCAGCTTGCGGTAGTCCAGTTTCATTCTTTTAGCGCTTGGATGAGAACCATGGGTGTCCTGTGGGGGCGTTTGAATTGTGAATTTGATGTAGTTGTGATCGCTCAGTGTAGTGGCATCGGCGACTTCCCAGTTTTTGATACGCGCAGCCAACCCAGGTGTTGCTAAAGTCAAGTCAATGACTGACTCCGTGTTCCCCCGTTGGAATGTCGGCGAGCTGCCCGTGTTGCATATAACCAAGCCTAGGGAGGTGATCATGTCTACTAGGGATTCGCCTCTGAGGTTGTTGTACCTGGACCCCCAAGTCGTGTGCCACGCGTTGAAATCACCAGCTATAAGAATCTCGGTGTTCCTACCTCTGACACTGTTTTCCAATCTGGTGAGAAATTGCTCGTATTCCTGCAGCGTGGTGTTCGGGGACCAATAGCAGGAGTAGAGTGTGATTTCTCCCACAGTAATCCATCTGAATCCGTGCTCGCATTGTCCGGTGTCATCGACTACGTTGTCAGAGTTACATACTATGGCTGCCTTTCCGTTGGAATCCGGGTACCACTGCCGCCCTCCTCGTGAATTATATTCGGAGACAAATATGAAGTCAATCTCTTCCTCGGTGGCTGATTGACACATGAGGTCTTGCGCTACTTTTGCGCAGTGCAAGTTTATCTGAAGGAATTTAGTCATTGTTTTTTCTTTGCTGCCTCGAGAGCGCGACGATAGGCATGACATTTATAGCTGCCCAGGGCGTGATCATCGGAGACTTCATCATTGCACAGGACGCACTTTGCTGGATTAGTGCAGTCCCGGCTCTTGTGCCCCTCGAGTCCGCAATTCCACCACACGTTGCTGCGTTCGGCTGCCGTACAGGAGTCTCTCGTGTGGCCATATCCCTGGCATTTGTAGCACTTTTTAACATCTATCATACACCTGACTCTGCAGTTTACGTATCCAATTCTGAGTTTCGAAGTTGTAACCGTGTTAGCAGCACTCGAAGGTACAGAGGCGATTATGGTCTGTAACCCTCTTCCGACTTTACGCTTGCTAAAGATTCTGACACTTATTGGGGACCCTGCTGCTTCCTCAATCGCTTGTACGACCTCCTCGTCTGTTGCTTCCTCGTCGGCGTCCCTTATCTCTATCTTGGTGGTGTCTGATAGTTTGGTGCAGGTGACACCATTGCCAATAGTTCGAGAGATGGCTTCGGTCAAGCTTTCTACGTCAGTTGCTCCTCGGTTTAGAACCACACGCAGGTGTCCTTCTCTAGTCTCGGTTACCGCACAAATGTTATTACCCGCAGCCTGCACCTCTTTGCCAGCTTTGATTTTTTTTAACATGTCGGAATACGTGAGGTTTCCTCCCTTGACAATGACCACGTCCGGTCTTCCTCTGGGCTGAGTTTTCTTGCGTTCCTTTTTAAGTCTTCTTTTAATCGTCGTCCATTGTGTCTCTGCAGTTATAGGCACCGAGCTTGGAGTTCCGCGCTGGGGTATCTCCGGCGCTGGGTCCAAGGTGGCTCTAGGTGGTTTTTGTTTGTAGGTTTGTACCAATGTTTGTATTGCTGGTAAGCTAGCCATTATTGCTTCCAGTTTCCCATCCTGCGAGTTTAAACGATCCTGTATGGTGTTCAGAATTTGAACCTGCTCTGTGTCTTGTGCTGGAGGAAGGGGTGAAGACATTAAACTATGAGTTGGCTTGTTCTTTGAAGACGTGGTGCGTACATTTTTGATTTGCGTTGCTTGTTCCGCTGCGTCACAGACTTCTTGTATCGTTCTGTGGAATGGTATTCTGTTCGTGTCAAGTTCCGTTGCTATTTCCACGAGGTTTGTGATCGATTCTTTTATTTTCTCTGATCTTGTTGTTGTTTTTAGCGATCCAAAGCTATCGATTTCTTTGAATAGCTTGTTCATAATGTGATTTTGCGTTTTGAGTAAGCTCCTTAGTTTCCTAGTGTTTGTAGCGGATTCCATCAGCTTCGTTCCTAAAGTGGCTTTCTTCATTGCGTTTGGTTTGGTCTTGTCCGTGTCCTTAATTACGACTTGTTCCAGTTTCCGTTGCGTGCCATTTGACACGACTGTCTCAGCAGTAGCATTGCCAAAAACGAGGGCCTGGCTGGACGTCCCCGTTTTTGGGGTCTGGCTTGATGATGACGACTTTTGGGACGGGCCACTCCCAACCGCCGGCTCTGGGGTCTCCGTAACCCCTGTAGCAGTAACTTTATTTGTTTTTTTTGTACTCATGTTTGATTTTTAAGGGAAATTCTACCCTGCGTTTTAACCCTACCGCCAGGGGGTTTTTGTTCGGGGTTTTCCTTCCCCTAGGACGGTTGCCAACCAAGGCTAAAGAGCCCGTCCTACCCTTGGAACTGCTTAGTCAGGTTGCCCGCCGCGGCTTAGTCCTGTCCAACATGGGAGACCCTAGTTGGCATAGCACTAATCCCCGACGGACAACCGTTCAAGCTCCCTCACCACGACAAGGTGAGTTCCACGAGGGGGATATGTAGTATAGCTGTATACATAAATATTATATTTACTGAATAAGTCTTGTCACATTTTTAATAACGTCTTTACTTTTAAGGCGGATGTCTAGTCCTTATTAGTGTGTTTTCGTAATCAGAGATAGCGCATCGGACGATATATCACCACTCCCCCCCCCGACTTATAGGCCTAATAATACTTGCAAGTCGCATAAATGCGTATGCGTAATAATTATCTTGTCGCTACGCTAAAGTGCGGGCAGCTACCGTCATTCCCATTGTTATCTGTATTATGTATATTTTATTTATATTATATACAAGAACTGATATTATTATTATGTTATGATTATTGCATTTGAACTACTATGACTAGTGATTACTAATTCCATTGATTTTATAGTACCCATATAAAGTATAGTATATAATATTATTATACTATAAAATCAATCCGTCGGAAAATGTATTACTATAGCAATCAACAAAAAAGAAAAAAAACACGAGATACAAACAATACGAGTATTTGATCGTACGATTTTTTTTGGTTGAAAGAAAAATGTGTTTTTGAATCGGAGTCCAGCGAACACATTGCATTATTATATTTTATAATTATATATTATATATTATAATATAACATAAAATATTATATTATATATATAATATTATTGTACTATAATTATAATAATTTATATATATTATTATATTGACTTCAATGTATGAACTTCTGATATAAAATTCACCAAAAACCAATCAACCATCGAAAATAAATATTTTTATGTAATATTTTCACTCAATAACACTTTTTTTGTAAACTTAGATTCAGTGGCGGATCCACGGGGGGGGTTTTCGGGTCCGGACCCCCCCCCCCCATGGGATCATATACTTTACCTGTATATATGTGGTAATTATGCATATATCTCAAGGAAAAATTGTCTACCCCCCCCCTTAAAAAAATTTTGGACCCCCCCTTATCAAAATCCTGGATCCGCCCCTGCTTAGATTCATAGTTTAGTATTATTTAAGTAAAATTTACCAAATTTTAAAAAAGAAAACAAAGAGCGTACTACAGTCTACTACATAGCCTCAACACGTACGGTTACGACAATCCGACATGGTGAGCGGACAATCGAAAACAAAATAATATATCGACGAATTTCGTCAATATTACTGTAATATTGTACAAATTGTAAACAGTAAACATAATAAAATATTTATAGAGCTGCTATATTTTTAGAATACAAATAACGATGACGGCGTGATATATTATGTAATTTCAGGTATACAGAATACAGATTATAGATCTATGCGGGGGCCGAGGTATATTATTTTCGACGCGCAACAAGAAATAATTCCGCTAGAATCGCTAGCTCCCGGCCATCGATTTATCAAAGGATAAAGCTATTTTGTCCTATTGAGTGCAGTCGTTTTATGCTCGCGTTGCAATTGTACTCTCTTTAATTCATATACTCGTATGTATCTCATCGGTTTTGTTTCGCGTGTTTACGCTAATATTTTTATCACATTCACAATTGTTATAACTATTATTTCATATTACAATATTTACAATATTCTTCTGAAAAAATGTTTATTTGCACGGTATGTAATAAAGTATTCACAGCCAAACATAATTTAATAAGACACACTAAACTTCACGATGAGAACAAATTCCTGTGTAATATGTGCTCGAAAGTGTTTACATGTAATGAGTACCTCAACAATCATAAAAAAAATCTCATTGTAAGTGTATAAATAACTATTCGTATATATTAAATGTTATTCAATTTATATATTTATTTTTTAAGGTATCACGCATAATAATGTTATTTTACAAACGCCGGTTAAACAACAAGGTACAGATTTCATAGGAAAGTTAACCGAAAATAAGACAAAAACCAAACATTCATCACTCCACAACAATGCTGATATATTCAAACATATGATGCTAGATGAAAAAAATCCCGGTTATATTGATGACGATATGATTATATAATTATTTAATTAAAATAGTATACCTCTGCTTTATTTACATTTATTATAATATCCCCAATACTATACTATAATCTATTTTTTTATATTGAACTAAATCTATTTTTCATTTTTTTGTTTATATTATAGATTCTTCCAATTCACGTAAACGGGAAAACGAGAATTCTGCCAGTGCAATCAAATTAAAAAAAGCTCGAATGGAGTTGATAAAAACATCGGGCTTTAAAGAAATCATTTCATCACATCACCGTAAAATCGTTTGGTACTTTGCAAAAAATATTAATAATTTAAATAATTATCATTCTTTTTTTGATTCCTTGAAGAAAGATTTAATTAAAATACTACAAGATAGTACAAATACTAGATCTATTAAATAGAGTCTGAAATTGGTAAGTAGTTACAATATACTACAGATAGAAAACTTCTCAGAGAACAGAGCATTTAAAACCACGGCAAAAGAAGTTTTCGTAGATACAGATATTGAAAAATTAATAGATGACAATTTTACGAACCTCCTTTATGAAGAAGATATATATATATGAGTAGAGGTAGGGTTTTCTCTAGAGAAAATCGATGGCTTATTGTTAACTATATATCGGTATAAACCTATGAGCGGCTCGTCATATATTCCACTACCATCAAACATTTTAAATAAAAAATCAGTTATAAATCCTCAAAATAGAGATCGAGAATGTTTCAAGTGGGCAATTCTTGCAAAAGATGTTTCAGGAATAAATAAAAACCATGTTGGCGAAAATTATTTATTACATGAAAAAAATATATGATTTTTTAGGAATAACGTTTCCAACATCTATTTCGGAAATAAAAATGTTTGAAAAAAATAATACAAATATATCTGTGAAAATATATGATTTGAAAAAGAAAAATCATAAAAATACTATATATCCATTGAAAATCGCTGAAGAAATAAAATCCGAGCACTTTGACTTGCTTTTAATTAACGATAATAAAAAATTTCATTATACATATATATCGAATTTCTTACGTCTTGTAAGATCGCAAAAAACACAACACAACGAACAAATGTTTATTTGTAAAAGATGTTTCACGAGCGTTGACAATCGTCCAAAAAAATTTAAATTAAGAGGGCAGGCGGCACTTGATGAGCATATGAAGATTTGTGGAGCTCATAAACCCATACAGCTCGTTTTACCAGAAGAAGGGGAAACACTTCAATTTGAGGCGTGGGGTAAAACGTCAAGACATCCAATAGTAATTTACGCAGATTTTGAAGCTCTCCTCGTAAAGTGTTCAGAAAATAAAGGTGAAAATACTAACGTTTTCCAAAAGCACAATCCCATGAGCTATGGATTCGTTGTGAAGGCTTCGGACAATGTATCAGTCGATTTGCTAGAAAAATTTAATATACTACTAGAACCAATAATTTTTCGAGGATCAGAGACGAAAACTGAAGTTGCCAAATCTTTTATGGAAACAATTGTTGATGTGGCACAGAGAGTGGAGAATTTATTAAAGACTAATATACCCATTATTATGACTGACGAGGAAAAACGGGAACACGCAGCGAAAAATGAATGTAATTAATGTAAAACACGGTTTTCTATAAAAAATCATAAAGTCGCAGATCACCATCACTTAACAGGACGATTTCGTCAAACTTTATGTAATAACTGTAATTTGAAGATACAGAAACCAAATTTTATACCATGTTTTTTACATAATTGATCAAACTATGACGCCCATTTTATCGTACGCGAGCTCGGTTACGATGAAAATACTATTTCGGTCATTCCTAACAGTAAAGAAAAATTGATTTCATTTTCGAAATATATAACACCGGCCTCTTCTGTAAGGTTTATTGATACGTATCGTTTTACGACCTCGAGTTTATCAACATTAGCCTCGAATCTTATTACTAAAGATTTTTCAAAGTTCTGCGAAACATCCAAAGTTTTTTAATTCAGGGGATTTACCACTCGTTACACGTAAGGGTGTATATCCATATGAATACACAGATAGTTGGAACAGTCTGGAAGAAATATGTACGTACACATTCCATCGTTTTTCCTAAAAAAAATATTATGTAAAATATTATTATATTTAATAACGATAATGACATACCAAATACTGAATTATTCATTAATTTGAAGAAATCTTTTTCAAAATCATTTTTTGCATATTTCCTCATTTCGGTGTTGAGTGAAATATATTCGAAACGCCATGGCGATTGGTTAAATTCTAATACTCTATGCACCTATAATATATAATACGATTTTTAATAATGTTATAAATCATGTATTGTGACATGGCTCATCCGCATAAGTTATTGCCTGAAAATAAGTTGAATTAAAATATTTTTTCGCAAAAATAAATTTTTTATATATATACTTACAATCTTGGTAAATCAAATACGAATTTGGTTTGGTGTTGTCGTAATCGGTCATTTTTGTGTTATTTGCTTTCGCATACCGCATACTTGCTTGTGTTAAGCCGCCTCGAATACCTGTAAATTAATTAATTAGATATAAATTCTATAATAAATAAAATAATATTACCTTTTTCCAGCATAAGCACCATATCATAGTCTGTGAAGAGTTCCAGTTTCATTTTTGTATATTTAAGCATACAATCGAAACTAAATCCGGGTACCGTATAATAATATGCCGGATCTGGATTATATGTCTTTAAACATAGGTCGCGAAAATTGTCAAAAATATCAGCCAATAACAAAACATCAATTTTGAGGTATAAATCTGAATATTCACCAAGAGTCTTGCATTCAAAGTGCTTCCAAACTTTCTCTGCGTGCTTGTAATCGTATCAATAAAATCCGATGCGCTATCTCTGATTACGAAACACACTAATAAGGACTAGACATCCGCCTTAAAAGTAAAGACGTTATTGAAAATGTGACAAGAGTTATTCAGTAAATATAATATTTATGTATACAGCTATACTACATATATTTTTGTAGTCAGAAAGGTTGGTTATTGTCCGATAATCGACAAATATCGACAGGCCTCTACAGTTCGAATAACATTATTATATGATTGTAATATGTTATTTAGCGATTCATATAAAAAAATTTTTTTCAGTAGTGACATTAATATTTTAAGAAATAAATATATTTATAGGAATTAGTTGAATTTTTATAATATGCGTGTAAAAGTGAAATGAATGTCCATATTATATGGATAAATCAGTTTTGAATAATATTTTTAGGCAAATATCGAGTTTGTCATATAGTACTATCATTGATTAAATATACATAGATAGCCCACGTAATGTTAAAATGTTACGGCGCTTAATAACGATATATGGGAGCCAGAAAACAAATAGTGTGGGAGCCAGACCACAGAGCGCGCTATAATACAAGTAGTCTAGTAATCGGAGTATCGCTCTTTGAACCTCATTGATTCGGGATCGAATCCCACCAACTGATACAAATTTTTTGCAGTTTTTTCTATGGTTTTTAGTCTCTTTTTCTTTTTAAATATAATGTATAAAAGTTAATACAGTAAAAAAATTTTTAAAAATTATAATTTTTTTTACTTTTTTCAAATTAGAATTTGTATGGATAGGTACTTATTAAATACCTAATAAATCGTTTGATAAAATTAACACAAATTAACACAATTTTTTGTAAAAATATCGCAGTATAAGCATTGCTTAATATGCTTATATAGTTAAATATATTTAATCAATGGTAATACCACTCATTATTATTTTAGTGTCAAAAATTATTTCGGTCGGCTGTTTCGGCATTACCAAAACAATTAAACGCTGTCGCCTCCCATAATAATATTTAAGTGCGGTATACAATATGTGTGTGTCGTATGATCTGTGCATTACTTGTATTTTTGTAAAACGTATAATATAGCGTCATAAACGTATAAATTCATTTTTAAAATTATATAATATCTGTACCTACATAATATTATTAAAAATGTTTCGTAAATGTGGAGTAAAATGTGAATATTTTATTTATTGTGGAAAAACTGCACGGAGTGACGGTCAATTAAAATTATACAGATTTCCAAGAAATCAAGAATTATGCCAAAAATGGGTTCAAAATACAGGTACATATTACTTCAATATTATGTACTTATGAAAATATAAACCTATCTATACTAAGACCCGAACGGGCCAAAAATGTTTCTTGAGTACCCAAACTATGTTTTATCTTTAAAGTTTTACATACTGATACTTTTGTTATTTATTATAAAAAATAGAACAGTGTGCGAAATAAATTCATTTCTCGATAATATGATATCAAATTTGAAATTTGGATGTGCATATTTTATAGATCTTTCAATAAAATACCTACTTATTCTTTCGTTTTTGTTTCTTTTTTTTGCATATTTTTACAATTTCTTCAAATTTTAAATAACAATTATACAAATTTCCATCGATTAATGAAATTAAGCAAGAACCACTCAAACGATATTTTATTAATATAATCGTATGATTTTGCTTTTTATCTAAAAGTCATTATTCGTTTTAATTTTATTATAATGATTCTCTAAGTAATGATGAATTTTTAAATTTAAAAGATAATGAAGATGATTCTGGTTCTACAGATAGATTTTCATCATTATCTATAAATGATGATAGCCAAAATAATGATGAACCTGCAAACGTAACAGTAGAACAGTGTTCAAATGCATACTTTGGTGGATATTTAGGTAAAAAATGTATAGATAAATTTAAATGTAGATTTTGCGAAACTTCATTATTAAAAGAAAAAGATGACGAATATTTCGATGAAAAAGAATATTTTATATTTTGTAAAAATTATGATTCGAACTCTAACATAAACTCGTATTTACATATGAAACGACCCATAGATAATTTAATTAATTGTATTACACTAGCTCAAAATATTATAAAAAAAATCGTGGGAAAAACACCTCATAAAAAAAATGTACATTTTTATATAAAAAAAATTAAAAGTAAATTAAACTCAATTTTTACTATCAACGATTCTTGTAAACATCACCTAGATTATTTAGTAACACATTTAATCCATTATAAATTATTCAAAGATTTTAATTGGACTTAAAAAAATATTAAAAATGTAAGGTCAGAAAAAAACAAAAATAAATTAAAAATTTAAAAAAACGTGTAAAAATAAATATATACAATATTTAATTATTTATATTACAAATATCAATCATTTATATATATATATATATATATATTATATATGTTACAAGATGTAATAAATTAATTATCATTATTTATTATAAAATATGTGTTGTAAATATAAATATATTTTATTCTTTTACTTTTATATTCTTTTAAATATGTTTTTTTTGCAATTTAATATATACATTATACATATAATTACTGACTACTGTAATAACAAGCAAGCGCTGGATAAAATTCATACATAATATAAACAATACAAGTTCAATAAAAGCTTGTAAAAAGCATACGAATCTAAAAGAAGCGATGATGGATTAGATAAAATATACGAATTTAATTTGTGATATTACAATTTATTGCAAATAGATAGACGAGTTAGCGATATTATTATCGTTCGTATCAAAAATATTTATTTCTACCGCGAGCGACTCTATTCACACCAGTTTGCTGTTGAATTATGTGTTTGCTCGCGATTACTATTAAATATAGCGGTCGGTAGGTAGGACCATGACCAATATATATATATATATATATATATTTAGCCATGGATAGGACAATATAACGATTAACGACCGTCGGACCACAATAATTTGTATCTAGCTTATCTGCAACGCTCTCTGTTGACAATAAATATAACAAATTTGTAGTTTCCATTTTTCCTATAGCTATGGGCTATCTATGTATATTTAATCAATGGTACTATTATGTACAGTAATTATATTGATTTAAATATATATGGATTAAATTAATTGCGTGATTTAAAAGGTGACAAAGTATTTAAGAAATTAGTATAGTATTAGGAGTGTATGCGATTATTGGTATACATGAATAAATGTTAAAACGACAGTCTTCAATATAATATTTATATTCTTATAATTTGAAGGGGACGCCTATAGTGTATTTGCTAATAAAACATATTACACAAGACTACAGTATACAGGTCTGTTTAACACTATTGTGTGATTCATATTATATGAATATAGTGTATATTGTTATTTAACGATTCCAATGACAAGGGAATTTTTTTTTTCGGCACGTTATATGTATTATGTGTAATAAGTCGATAATATTTCAATAAATAATAATCGATTACGTATTAATTGTAATCATATGCGAATTAATTGTAATCAATAGTAATCAAATACTAATTAATCGTAATCAATCGTGAATGAATTGTAATCAAGGGTGTAAAAATGCTAATTAATCGTGAATAATCGGGAATTAATCGTAATTAATTGCTAATTAATCGTGATCAATCGTAATTAATCAATAATTAATTGTAAATAACCGTGTGTAATCATTAGATTAATATACAAATGTGTTTTTTGGGACGAGGTGAGGGTCAAGCGGGTTGAATACGAAGATGAAAGAGTATTGAGGTACAAGGATTAAATAAGGTTTACTATCCGTACCGATGTCGGTGGGTGGCCGTGTTAAAGGTATAGCTCCTTCAAGGAGCTATAGGATTCCCTATGATCTACCCCCTTTTCATACTACTTCCGTGAATTTCGGTTTATTTTTAAAGATTTTTTTATTCCTTTTAAAGAAATATATCGAAAAACAAAATTCTATTATATCAAATTATATTATTTTCAAATATTCAGTGAAAACGTTGTTGAAAAAAAAGCATTAAATATATACAACAATATTCATAATTACTGTTTTAACCGATCAAATGTGTTTGAATATTTTCAAGTTTACAAATCCGCTATATAAAAATGTCATTCAACTAATATATAACCGCTGCTGCAGTACTTACTGGACATCACATTACAATGTAAAAACGATAAAAAGAAAAATTGAATTTCTTTTTGAAATTATGATTATGTTCAACTACTATAATAATCAGCTACATTGACTATATTACAGGCGTAGTGGAACCGGATTTTTCATTGTATCCAAATGTCGATTTGCAGACGGACTGGCTGACGTCGTACCTCGAAGAATACCTGGACGAACCGTTGGACCGAACCGACGGAAGAGTGGCCGTGCTTAAGACTCAAGTGGATTTGTTCGTGATTGCGTCGCATTTGTTATGGTTGTTGTGGTCTATCATACAAAGCGAATTGTCAGAAATCGATTTCGATTATTTAAGGTGAGCGATTTATTATGTGCTAATATATGTATTTTTCGTTGAAATTTTAACATAATATTACTCTAGCAATTTAGACATATTTTTTTAATGAAATTAAATCTGGTCTTTAAATTCAATAACGTAATAATAGGGAGGGGAAAGGAGGGGATATTAGTGTTGAATCTTCTCCTTCGGCTTTTTATTTTTATTAACGGAATGGAATTTCGAAACAAAATATAAATATTTTTGATCACAATCATCATCTATAACACTGTTAAAAATTTCGTCGAAAAACGGTCCGCTCAAAGAACGTGCATCTATTATATGTCAACTGACGGCAAATGACGCGAGTACAAGGAACGGTTTTTGATACGACTACGAGCCTAACTAAATGTTTTTATGTTCACTATATTATAATCTATTGAGTCTACGCTGGCAGTTTATTTATTTTAGTTCTAACCTAACCTAAAATATGCTACCGATTCATTTTCATCGAGGAAATGATTCTGAAGCCAAAAATAATAGGTCAAAAATATAAATAATAATTTTTTTTATCTATTAATTATTTTATTTAATTGAACACAAATAAACTTCAACATTTTTTTTATATTTGTTCTTATGAAAAAATATTGATCCCCTCTCATAATGGCAGCCCAAATTACACCACTGCTTTACATATCTTTATATGAATAAAAGAACAGCCCTTTTTTTAAATACCGAGTTTCTGATGACACTATTGAACTTCTTTCCGATTTTTTCTCACAAAATTATTCTAAATACTTCTCCCGAGTGTCTCCGCATCGCTCATTTTTTCATTTTTTATTTGAGGAGGAGAATGAAGGATATGTATTGTACTTAAACATTTTACTATAAATAGGCGAGTTCAAATTAACAGAAGATACCTACACGCAGGAAAATTTAAAAAAATATATGTAAATAATTACATTTTCGTTGAAAATTACAAACAGGTGAAGCCGGGCAGCTAGTTCTATATATATATATATATATATATATATATATATATTTATATAAAGATATTAGTCATCAAAAATCGCCTTAAACTTAGCAAAAAAAATTTTTTTGTGCAAATATAATTATATAGGTACAAGTAATATTACAAGACATTTTACGAAAATGAATTTTTTTTTTTTTCAGATACGGGCAATTGAGATTCGAACAGTACACAAAAACGAAAAAACTGCTCAATATATTTTAATATGAATACGAGTGCGTATTCTTTTTTACATATATACTTTGACGTGTGTCAATATAAGTTCTAATTGAAAGACGACAGATTTAGAAGCCCATGTGCTATGTCATGAACGCCTATTTTATCTGCAATATATATTTATATAAGCTACCGTGTGGGGGATTCATATATTTTTTATTATTGTATTTTATTCTGTGTAATTTGATACACGCGCTTATTATATTATATAGTGTCAATATTGTTTTATTAGAAAAAATATAATATTTAATCCGATGATGTACTATGAAACGTGTACATTTTAATACGGCAGCATCATAATACGCAGTGTTAATATACCAGAAAAACGTTTGATCGGGCTGAGAGCAAAAAATAATATTTCGCGTGCCCAGACACCTCCAAATATAAATTGAAATCTCTTTAATTTTATTATATTAACCAATACTGTTTACCCACTTATACTAAGAGAAATGATAACTTAATTTATAGTATTAATTAGTATTGCTGTATTTTGGTATAAATAATTAGTAAATGAATAAATAATAAATAATAATAATTGTAAACGAATATAAAAATGAATAATAATAATTATAAAATTAGCCCCTTTGGCTCACTAAATAATAAATAAGTAACTTACAGTTAAAATATACAAATAAATAAATAATAATATAAATAAAACTCACAATTTCGTGGAGCGCAGACTGGCCAGCTAGTTTTGTACTATATAAAATAATAAACATACAACCACAAACAACTCGTATATAACAAAATGCCGTGACGATTAGCGCACACGGATCTTGACAAAAAGATATATTAATACGGCGATCAGGGCCAAAAGTAATAATAAAAATTGGTAAAATCATACAATAATCAGCTAATCGAGCCACACAATTCACTGAATATTCGTTATTTATAACTTCCACTGCAGCTATTAAAGCTGTTAATTAGAAATTGTAATAGACAATTTATAATTAAAGTCACAAAAATCGAAAAATATGTGTTATTCGGAACGCGGACATTAGGTACGCGTTATGTGCGACGATCAACGGACACGAACGTCACGCCAGCCCCCCCCATGTCGAAATCATACATTTTTTTTATGCCTATAATTAGCACGGAATTAGCATGAATTGGCAAGCCTATTTCCAAAATTTGCACGATACTAGTTTTAGTGTAATATCATATAAACTGTGGGGGGGGCTGGCGTGACGTCACACCAGCCCCCCCCACGTTTTAAACTATAAATTTCGACATTTTTTTTATACCAAAATTTAGCACGTCATTAGCATGAATTGGCAAGCCTATTTCTAAAATTTGCACGATACTAGTTTTAGTGTAATATCATATAAACTGTGGGGGGGCTGGCGTGACGTCACGCCAGCCCCCCCCATGTCGAAATCATACATTTTTTTTATGCCTATAATTAGCACGGAATTAGCATGAATTGGCAAGCCTATTTCCAAAATTTGCACGATACTAGTTTTAGTGTAATATCATATAAACTGTGGGGGGGCTGGCGTGACGTTACACCAGCCCCCCCACGTTTTAAACTATAAATTTCGACATTTTTTTTATACCAAAATTTAGCACGCCATTAGCATGAATTTGCACGACTGTCGCCGAAATATGCACGTCATTATTTACCTCGCGAAACAAATTTTTTTATTTTACCCGTGGCGCGGAATCGTTTAAAATCGCTTACATTGTTCTACAATGTTTCTCGACAAATATGAAAAAATTAAAAGTTTTCAGCCCTAACTATAACTGTATGTAACGCACATGTAAACCAACAATATATTATACCTAATATCTATTGGCTATTACCTATATAATATATTATGAAATATATATTATAACATAGGTATTATGTTTATTGATTAGTATTTATATTGATTATTGAATTATAAAAATATTAGATAAAAATAAAAATATTGAAATACTTATTTTTACTTACATTTTTCTCCGTCCTCGTTAGTAATTACTACTCTATTTTTGAACAAAAGTATAGCTTCAGTAATTACCGATGGTGCTAAAACATTTTTGCGTCCAACCATTTTAAAATATTAAAAACAATGACAATAATACAAATTTGTATAAAATGTAGACAGCAAAGCAATCATATCAGGCTCAAAACGATGAATGAAATACAATATTGTTTAATGGTACCCCCAAGTAGGATAAATATAACGTCAAAATAACCTAAATTTAAAATAATCTTAAAATCACTATCTACACCAATTTCAGTAGGTAGCGGGTTGACATATCTGGAAGCGGGTACGTATTTTCCCAATGAATTGATATTTAATTTTATGATGCCTATTACAAATTGTTAATAGACAATAGTATACAAGTACTTATATTAATCACATATTTGAATAATAATATAGTCTATATTTATAAATATAATATTAATACAATATAATATATCTGACAATACGGGAACTGCCAACCAACTATAATTTTACAGCAAACAACTTTAATATAAAAATGTTTTTACAAAGAAATAATGACAGATGATCAATTGTATTTACGTACCTATATTTAAATAGTTTGTTTTTAATATAATCAATAAACAAATACTACATAGTTTAACGTGGAAAATAATACGTTATGCCACAATGTGGAAATGATGTTTAAAAAAAAAAACAAATTGTGTAAAAAGTACGTTTTGTTTTATTTTATTGGCAAATTACCTTAAACAACATAAGCGATAGTAGGTACGTTATAAAGTATTTTTGTAAATAGTACATTTAAAAAAGTTGTAATCAATAGAAAAATAGTACGTGTTACGTATTTTTTTGCAGACATTATCCCGTTTATCTTATATTTCACGATTTTAAACGATTCCGCGCCACGGGTAAAACAGGAAAATTTGTTTCGCGAGGTAAATAATGACGTGCATATTTCGGCGACAGTCGTGCAAATTCATGCTAATGGCGTGCTAAATTTTGGTATAAAAAAAATGCCGAAATTTAAAGTTTAAAACGTGGGGGGGGGGCTGGTGTGACGTCACGCCAGCCCCCCCACAGTTTATATGATATTACACTAAAACTAGTATCGTGCAAATTTTGGAAATAGGCTTGCCAATTCATGCTAATTCCGTGCTAATTATAGGCATAAAAAAAATGTATGATTTCGACATGGGGGGGGCTGGCGTGACGTTCCTTCAACGGACGATGAACAAATTTTACGTATAAAACAAAAAAAAGGCTGTTCGGTATCGGTGGAAAATTTAATTTGGTCCGGGTGCGATAACGGACGGTCGCGGCGACTGCGATAAAATCGGCGACCGGCCGTGTGTGTTTGACGAGCCACCGTGGCGTGACGACCGAGTGAGCTCGCGTCTTTTGCCGTTGTCCGTGGCCTTTTCGTGGCCCTTTTACGGCCTTTTCGTGGCCCTTTTACGGCCTTTTCGTGGCCTTTTTACGGAGACGTCCGTTTTGTCACGAGCCGTTCTTCTCGTGGCCGTGTCCCGAGTGCGCTGAATTCATATATTCTTTTATTGTGTGTGACGATCTGTCGCGGGAGTCGACCCCAGCGTGTTCGCGTGTGTTTGCCGTTGTGCGTGGCCGTTTACGGAGACGTCCTTTTTGCCACGAACCGTTTTCCTCGTGGCCGTGTCCCGAGTGCGTTGAACACGTACACTTTTGTTATTGCGCAACCGTTTTTTGTACGCGTCCGGTGAACCTTATAAAGTTGGCCAGCGGATATTGTAGCCGGTGTAATTTCTTTTACACGTATTGCGCGACGGCGTTGTATCGACGCGCGTGTCGTCCGGCGTTCGAAACCGTTCCAGCTTCAATCGTCCTGTTCCGCCGACCTGACATTACGGATCGTGCACCAGTAATCATTGGAGATAATCGTAATATTTTTTTGTGTAATATAATTGTTATAATGTATATTAATGTTTTGTTTATTGGATTACCCACTCCCGCGTGATTTATATAGATAGGGTGCGAGTTATCGGAGTCACCTGCCTAAAGAACTCCCTTAGCGTACAAAGGCCTTCGAAAAATCATTTTATACATACGCGGATACGATTCACGACGACGCGTATGATAAGATTTGTGGAACAAAAACAACAATAACTAATATAACGACGACTATGGTTGGTGGCGTTTTTAGATATAATAATAATTAATCGCATATTTTTGGCCGACCGGTGATTTATCATTAACCTTGATTCATTTTAATGCGGTAGAGAGTAGTACGGGGCAATTACCAATCTTCATCGATATCGTCTCGACAACCGCGTATTATTGATATTAATCTAAACAACGTTAATGTTTTCATCTTTCACATTTTTTCAGAAGGTGACAATATAGACCGACTTTTAGTTTTGGACAAAAAGAAAATGATTTTAAATGTAGATGTTGTATTATTAATTATCAATAAAATTAACAAATATCTTTGATTTAATGAAATAAGAGTAATTATGGAAAAAAATTTAACTGTTCTATATTATATTATAATTTTAGAACACTTAGCATAATACAGGTTTTAGAAAGTGGGGTGGTAATATGAAACAAGTGTAAGAATAAATCAAAAATATCTTATTTTAAATACAATTACTCTACTTAAAATGTATTGAGTTACAAATTTTGAAAACTTCCTTACAAATTGTTACATATAAGTTGCAAAATATACGTACAATTCATACACCTAACAATTATTTAGATGATGTATCAATGGATAATTTTAAGGAAACGGGAATATACTTCCAGTAACACTACAAACACAAAATTAGTGTCGAACGCTTCTCTAGTGTAAAATCGGGAAAACCTCCATAGTAATTTTCTGTCGAGCAAATTTTTCTTTTACTTTCAGTAACTCCACAACAATAAAATTGGTGTCGAACGCTTTCCTAGTGTAAAATCGGCAAACCCTCCTTAGGAATTTTTTATCTGGCAAATTCTAATCATACTTCCAGTAACACTACAAACACAAAATGAGTGTCGAACGCTTCCCTAGTGTAAAATCGGGATATCATCCGTAGGAATATTTAATCTGGCAAATTTTTCTCATATTTCCAGTAACACTAGAATGAAAAAATTGGTGTCGAACGCTTTTCTACTTTAATATTGGAAACCTTTCCGTAGGAATTTTCTGCCGAGCAAATTTTTTTCTTACTTCCCGTAACTCTACAAAGACATAATTAGTGTCGAACGCTTCTTTAGTGTAAAATCAGGAAACCCTTCGTAGTAATTTTCTGTCGAGCAAATTTTCCTTTTACTTTCAGTATCTCCAAACCGATAAAATTGGTGTCGAACCCATTCCTAGTGTAAAATCGGCAAACCCACCATAGGAATTATTTATCTGGCAAATTCTACTCAAACATCCAGTAACACTACAAGACAAAATTGGTGTGGAACGCTTCCCTGTTGTAAAATTAGGAAACTTACCGTAGGAATTTTATGTCGAGCAAATTCTTTCCTTACTTCCAGCAACACTACAAAGATAAAATTGGTGTCAAATACATCTCCAGTGTAAAATTGGCATACCCTACGTAAGAATTTTTTATCTGACAATTCCTCACATACTTTCATTAATAATACAAAGACAATACTTGTGTCGAACACTTCCCTAGTGTAAAATCGGGTAACACATTGAAGGAATTTTTAATCTGGCAAATTCTTATCATACTTCCAGTAACACTACAAACACAAAATTGGTGTCGAACGCTTCCCTAGTGTAAAATCGGGAAAACCCCCTTGGAACTTTCTACTGAGCAAATTTTATTCTTACTTCCAGTAACTCTACAAAGAAAAAATTGGTGTCGAACGCTTCCCTAGAAAATAATCGGGAAAACTTCCGTAGAAATTTTTTATCTGGCAAATTATTCTCATACGTTCAGTAAGACTATAAAGACAAAATTAGTGTCGAACGCTTCCCTAGTATAAAATCGGGGAGCCCTCCGTAGGAAATTTTGTCGAGCAAATTGTTCTCCTACTTCCAGTAATACTACAACGACAAAGTTGGTGTCGAACGCTTCCCTATTGTAATGTCGGAAATCCCTCCGTAGGAATTTTCTGCCGAGCAAATTTTTTTCTTACTTCCCATAACTCTACAAAGACACAATTAGTGTCGAACGCTTCTCTAGTGTAAAATCGGGAAAACCCCCTTGGAACTTTCTACTGAGCAAATTTTATTCTTACTTTCAGTAACTCTACAAAGAAAAAATTGGTGTCGAACGCTTCCCTAGAGAATAATCGGGAAAATTTCCGTAGAAATTTTTTATCTGGCAAATTATTCTCATACTTTCAGTAACACTATAAAGACAAAATTAGTGTCGAACGCTTCCCTAGTATAAAATCGGGGAGCCCTCCGTAGGAAATTTTGTCGAGCAAATTTTTCTCATACTTCCAGTAACACTACAATGAAAAAATTGCTGTCGAACGCATTTCTACTTTAATATTGGAAACCCCAACGTAAGAATTTTTTGCAAAGCAAATTTTTTTCTTACATTCCGTAACTCCACAAAGACAAAATTGGTGTCGAACGCTTTCCTAGTGTAAAATCGGCAAACCCACCGCAGGAATTTTTTATTTAGCAAATTCTACTCAAACTTCCAGTAGCACTACATCAGGGATGGCGAACCTTTTTGTACCAACGTGTCAAATAAAAATGTTGGTTGGATTTTGTTTTCCTTGCGTGTCAACTAGTTTGACAACCCTTCTTTAAACTTAAAAATTCCTACATCTATGGTTTGAATGATAAAAACACAAGTCAAATATTATATTATTAAACAATTTAAATATATTAGATACCAAAAGTATAAGTAACACGTAAGTATGTAAAAAAATTTAATTTATAAAAAATAAAAAATATTGAAACGTTAAAAAATACAATTTTTATACATGCATTTTTAATGAGACATTTGTTGCTGCATTTTATTGGCTAATGAATCAATTCTTGGACTGTAACTGGTTGATTTTAGTTGAACACACGCTTCACTTAAATCTGTTCCAAGACGATTCCTTACAGTTGACTTAATAAAATTCATTGAAGAAAAAAGCTGCTCACACGCATAAGTAGATCCAAACATTGTCAATAAAGAAAGAGCTACTTTTTTCATAGATGCAAATATATTTGGAAGACTTGTCCACTCATTAAGAATCAAATTTTCCGATTTAATATTCCTACCAATTTCACTATGATTATTTTCCAGCTCATTATTTAAATTAATAAATTTATTTCTCCAAATATTACTTCCTTGAAATTCTATTAACTTCATTTCTAAATTTTCAATACTTAACCACTCAAAAAAACTAAGTTCAAGTTTGTCAAATTTAATATTATGTGGATTTATTAAAAATTCTAAAGTTGAATCTAGTTGACGAAATTGGGAAAATCTGCTTGAAAATAATTCGTATGCATTTTTTAATATTTTTACATATTTTGTTATCATTAATTTCATATCAAGCTGATTATCTTTAAAATGTTTTGAATTTATTAATTGCTTTTTCAAATAAGGAAAATATTTCAAGTTTTCATTTTGTAGATCTTTACAAAAAACTTCAATTTTTTTTTCAAAAATTTTAATATTATCAAACATAGTTAAAACTGTTTGACCTCGGCCTTGGAGTTTTTTATTTAAATCATTATAAATTGCAGCAAAATCTGTGAAAAACATCAAATCATTCAACCAATTTAAATCATTAAGCTCTGGATAATCTTGAGATTTGTCCGACAAAAATAAACGTACTTCTTCCAGTAATTCAACAAATCGATGAAGAACTTGCCCGCGACTCAACCATCGAACATTATTATACATAAGAAGGCCAGAGTATTGCGACTCGACCTCTTCTAATAATTTGGCAAACTGTCGGTTGTTTAGAGCTCGAGATGTTATGAAATTGACAATTTTTGTAACAGTTTCCATTACTTTTTGAAGCGATTTCATACTATCTTTTGCACACAACGCTTCTTGGTGTATAATACAGTGAAAGTTGATTATAGGATGCGAAATTTCATTGGAAAAAAGTTTAATAAATCCATTGTGTTTACCAACCATATTTGGAGCCCCGTCAGTAGTTATTGAAACAATATTTTGAATATTGATTTTTAAATTTATAAACTCTTTATGTACTTCATCCATAATATCACGACCAGTTGTTTTAGTAGAAATTGTTATTAATTTTATTAATTCTTCTTTCATAATATTAACACTAATAAATCGAACAAAAACTGCTAAACGAGCCTGAGAAGTTATATCTGTACTTTCATCAAGACAAATCGAAAAAAAGTCTGCTGAAGCTAAATCAGTTTGAAGCTGATTTGATATATCACCACTCATACATAAAATTCGTTCTTTAACAGTATTTCTACTAATAGGTAAATCTTGAATACGTTTTATTATTTCATTTTTATTCGCAAAATCTTGAAATAAAGTATTTGATGTCATTAAAAAAACTTCTTTTATGTATTCTCCATCAGAAACTGGTTTACCATGCTGTGCAATACAGTGGGATACAGAAAAACTAGCAGCTGTCAAATTATTATTTGGTTTAAACGCAACTTTGAAATTATTTGATTGATTTTTAAAACGTTTCAATCTTTGCGAAATTAATTCCAACTTTTCTTCAGTTGATAAAGAAAATATGTCCGTATGAATTGTTTCAAAATGTCTTTTTACATTAAAACTGCGACTAACTACTGTTTCATTACATAAACAACATAACGCTTTATTATTTTTTTGAACTACCCCATAATCTACGGTCCATTGTTCGTGAAATGTTCTCCCACTTTTACTTTTTGGCATCATTAATTCTACAAAAATTTAATATCTTGTTAAAAAATATAACCTTTGAATTACTATAAAAATAACACTCACTAATAATGAAAACTGTACAAATTTAACACATGAAACACATTCGACTCGACGAATGAGTAATGACTAACGCTAGCCGTGGGCCAGCTACACGTTATATCCGTTATATAAAATATATATACCTAATAAAGTTCTTATCGAATAAGATTTTCTTATCGAAAAGTAATAAAATTAATAGTTGTTGAGCAGTGTAGATATTCAATTCAATGCGTTTAGGTAATACCATAAACTTAATATTTCATTTTTGTAATCTCAATATATTTTAGTCTACGTCCTACGACCAGTGGTTTTTGATGACAAACTTTTTACACAGTTGAGTGTGTCACTAAAATAGTGTGCGCGTGTCACTCTGTGACACGCGTGTCATAGGTTCGCCATCTCTGCACTACATAGACAAAATTGGTGTGGAACGCTTCCCTGTTTTAAAATCAGGAAACATTCCATAGGAATTTTATGTCGAGCAAATACTTTCCTTACTTTCAGCAACACTAAAAAGATGAAATTGGTGTCATATACATCTCCAGTGTAAAATTGGCATACCCTGAGTAAGAACTATTTATCTGGCAAATTCCTCACATACTTCCATTAATACTACAAAGACAATACCTGTGCCGAACGCTTCCTTAGTGTAAAATCGGGTAACCCTTTGAAGGAATTTTTTATCTGGCCAATTCTGCTCCTTGTTCCAGTAACACTACAACGACAAAATTGGTGTCGAACGCTTCCCTAGTGTAACATCGGGAAAACCCCCGTAGGAATTTTCTACTGAGCAAATTTTATTCTTACTTCCAGTAACTCTACAAAGAAGAAATTTGTGTCGAACGCCTCCCTAGAGAATAATCGGGAAAACTTCCGTAGAAATTTTTTATCCGGCAAATTCTTCTCATACTTTCAGTAACATTACAAAGACAAAATTAGTATCGAAAGCTTACCTAGTATAAAATCGGGGAGCCCTCCGTAGGAATTTTATGTCCAGCAAACTCTTTCCTTACTTACAGCAACACTACAAAGATAAAATTGGTGTCAAATACATCTCCAGTGTAAAATTGGCATACCCTACGTAAGAACTATTTATGTGGCAAATTCCTCACGTACTTCCATTAATACTACAAAGACAATACCTGTGTCGAACGCTTCCCTAATTTTAAATCGGGTAACCCTTTGAAGGAATTTTTTATCTGGCCAATTCTGCTCCTTGTTCCAGTAACACTACAACGACAAAATTGGTGTCGAACGCTTTGCTAGTGTGAAATCGGTAAACTCTCCGTAGGAATTTTTTATCTGACAAATTCTTCTCATAGTTCCAGTAACACTACACACACACAATTTGTGTCGAACGCTTCCCTAGTATAAAATTGGGAAGCCCTCCGTAGGAATTTTGTCGAGCAAATTCTTCTCCTACTTCCAGTAACACTACAACGTCAAAGTTGGTGTCGAACGCTTCCCTATTGTAATATCGGAAATCCCTCCGTAGGAATTTCCTGCCAAGCAAATTTTTTTCTTACTTCCCGAAACTTCACACAGACAAAATTGGTGTCGAACCCTTTCCTAGTGTAAAATCCGCTAACCCTCCATAGGAATTATGTATTAGGCAAATTCTACTTAAACTTCCAGTAACACTACAAAGACAAAATTGGTGTGGAACGCTTCCCCGTTGTAAAATCAGGAAACTTTCTGTTGGAATATTATGTCGAGCAACCTCTTTTCTTACTTACAGCGACACTACTAATATGAAATTGGTGTCAAATACATCTCCAGTGTAAAATTGGCATACCCTACGTAAGAAATCTTATCTGGCAAATTCCTCACATACTTCTATTAATACTACAAAGACAATACTTGTGTCGAACGCTTCCTAAGTTTAATATCGGGTAACCCTTTGAAGGAATTTTTTATCGGGCCAATTCTCCTCTTACTTCCAGCAACACTACAAAGATAAAACTGGTGTCAATTACATCTCCAGTGTAAAATTGGCATACCTTACGTAAGAATTTTTTATCTGGCTAGAAGGCTAGAATACGAATGAATATACAGACGGTCGGTCTGTAGTGCGACCGCGGCCGCTTACTAGTTTCACGCGGACCGGTGTTCAGCCGGTACGCCGGTTCAGCGACCGCATTGAAAGCATCATCGACAAGGGCGACGACGATCGAAAATCGTTGGTAGCCGTTCCACGGGCCGCGCTCCGTCCGGATCACTAGTTTCCGGCGGAACAGTGTTCAGCCGGTACGCCGGTTAAACGACCGCATTGAAAGCATCATCGACACTGGCGACGACGCTCGAAAAGCGTCGGTAGCCGTTCCACGGGCCGCGCTCCGTCCGCGATCACTAGTTTCACGCGGACCGGTGTTCAGCCGGTACGCCGGTTCAACTACCGCATTAAAAGCATCATCGACACGGGCGACGACGATCGAAACGATTCAGTAGCCGGTCATCGGTCCGCCTGTTGTCCGGATCCGAACACGTTCGGTGGCTACGACTTCGCTGAACGTCATACGGGTAGTCGCCGTATACCGTTTTTGCCTTGGCCTCACACGGGGCCGTCATCTAAAATTTACCCGTAGTCATTAATATTATACTCGTAAACCAGCTGCGGCGTTCGTTGTTGCCGCATATATATCTCGCCGTTTGTCCCGTTGGTGTTGACTCTATAAGGGGCGACGTCGAAAACTGACCGGTGGTCATTAAAATTATTTTCCCACTGCGGCGTTCAGCGTCGATAGATAGGTCGAGTCGACTTAATTTTTCAATGTTTAACATCTGGCTTTACTACTCCGTATATTCGTAAAAAGGCGTCGCGTACAAAAATATTTTGTGCGCGGCGCACACGTTCTGCAGAAGCGACAAGGTCGGTGTACGATCGGTGTAGCGCGCAGATGGCAAAGTTCCAGTGACTCTCAGAGTCCCGCGTCGTCGCACGGGTGTATTGCTATAAGCTGGCCGCCCGACGATGTGTGCCGCAATAACGACCGTTCAACGCGCCGTCCTCCGTCCGGATCCGATCACGTTCGGTGGCTGCAACGACGTGGAATAACATACGAGTAGTCGCCGTTTACCGTGTTTGCGTTGGCCGCACACGGGCCGTCTTCGAAAATTTACCCGTAGTCACTAACATTATATTCCCGCTGCAACGTTTACGAGGTTTAAATTTCCACTTTTTTTTGTTCGTTAGAAGGCTAGAATACGAATGAATATACAGACGGTCGGTCTGTAGTGCGACCGCGGCCGCTGAGTAGTTTCACGCGGACCGGTGTTCAGCCGGTACGCCGGTTCAGCGACCGCATTGAAAGCATCATCGACACGGGCGACGACGATCGAAAAGCGATGGTAGCCGTTCCACGGGCCGCGCTCCGTCCGGATCACTAGTTTCCCGCGGAACGGTGTTCAGCCGGTACGCCGGTTCATCGACCGCATTGAAAGCATCATCGACACGGGCGAAGACGATCGAAAAGCGTCGGTAGCCGTTCCACGGGCCGCGCTCCGTCCGGATCACTAGTTTCACGCGGACCGGTGTTCAGCCGGTACGCCGGTTCAAAGACCGCATTAAAAGCATCATCGACACGGGCGACGACGATCGAAAAGCATCCGTAGCCGTTCCACGGTCCGCGTTCCGTCCGGATCACTAGTTTCCCGCGGAACGGTGTTCAGCCGGTACGCCGGGTCAAAGACCGCATTGAAAGCATCATCGACACGGGCGACGACGATCGAAAAGCATCGGTAGCCCTTCCACGGTCCGCGCTCCGTCCGGATCACTAGTTTCCCGCGGAACGGTGTTCAGCCGGTACGCCGGTTCATCGACCGCATTGAAAGCATCATCGACACGGGCGACGACGATCGAAAAGCGTCGGTAGCCGTTCCACGGGCCGCGCTCCGTCCGGATCACTAGTTTCACGCGGAACGGTGTTCAGCCGGTACGCCGGTTCAAAGACCGCATTGAAAGCATCATCGACACGGGCGACGACGATCGAAAAGCGTCCGTAGCCGTTCCACGGTCCGCGCTCCGTCCGGATCACTAGTTTCCCGCGGAACGGTGTTCAGCCGGTACGCCGGTTCATCGACCGCATTGAAAGCATCATCGACACGGGCGAAGACGATCGAAAAGCGTCGGTAGCCGGGCCGCGCTCCGTCCGGATCACTAGTTTCACGCGGAACGGTGTTCAACCGGTACGCCGGGTCAAAGACCGCATTGAAAGCATCATCGACACGGGCGACGACGATCGAAAAGCATCCGTAGCCGTTCCACGGTCCGCGTTCCGTCCGGATCACTAGTTTCCCGCGGAACGGTGTTCAGCCGGTACGCCGGTTCATCGACCGCATTGAAAGCATCATCGACACGGGCGACGACGATCGAAACGAGTCGGTAGCCGTCCCACGGTTCGTGCTCCGTCCGGATCCGAACACGGTCGGTGGCTACGACGCTGAACGACGTCCGAGTAGTCCCCGTATACCGTGTTTGCGTTGGCCGCACACGGGGCCGTCATCTAAAATTTACCCGTAGTCATTACTATTATACTCGTAAACCGGCTGCGGCGTTCGTAGTTGCCGAGAATATTTCCCGCCGTTTGTCCTGTTTGTGTTGACTCGACAAGGGGCCGACGTCGAGTACTGACCCGTTGTCATTAAAATTATTTTCCCACTGCGGCGTTCTGCGTTGATAGATAGGTCGAGTCGTCTTAATTTTTCAATGTTTGTCATCTGGCTTTACTACTCCGTATATTCGTAAAAAGGCGTCGCGTACAAAAATATTTTGTGCGCGGCGCACACGTTCTGCAGAAGCGACAAGGTCGGTGTACGATCGGTCTAGCGCGCAGATGGCAAAGTTCCAGTGACTCTTAGAGTCCCGCGTCGTCGCACGGGTGTATTGCTATAAGCTGCCCGCCCGACGATGTGTGCCGCACTAACGACCGTTCAACGCGCCGTCCTCCGTCCGGATCCGATCACGTTCGGTGGCTGCAACGACGTGGAATAACATACGAGTAGTCGCCGTTTACCGTGTTTGCGTTGGCCGCGCACGGGCCGTCATCGAAAATTTACCTGCAGTCACTAACATTATATTCATGCTGCAACGTTTACGAGGTTTAAATTTCCACTTTTTTTTGTTCGTTAGAAGGCTAGAATACGAATGAATATACAGACGGTCGGTCTGTAGTGCGACCGCGGCCGCTGAGTAGTTTCACGCGGACCGGTGTTCAGCCGGTACGCCGGTTCAAAGACCGCATTAAAAGCATCATCGACACGGGCGACGACGATCGAAAAGCATCCGTAGCCGTTCCACGGTCCGCGTTCCGTCCGGATCACTAGTTTCCCGCGGAACGGTGTTCAGCCGGTACGCCGGGTCAAAGACCGCATTGAAAGCATCATCGACACGGGCGACGACGATCGAAAAGCATCCGTAGCCGTTCCACGGTCCGCGCTCCGTCCGGATCACTAGTTTCCCGCGGAACGGTGTTCAGCCGGTACGCCGGTTCATCGACCGCATTGAAAGCATCATCGACACGGGCAAAGACGATCGAAAAGCGTCGGTAGCCGGGCCGCGCTCCGTCCGGATCACTAGTTTCACGCGGAACGGTGTTCAGCCGGTACGCCGGTTCAAAGACCGCATTAAAAGCATCATCGACACGGGCGACGACGATCAAAAAGCGTCCGTAGCCGTTCCACGGTCCGCGCTCCGTCCGGATCACTAGTTTCCCGCGGAACGGTGTTCAGCCGGTACGCCGGTTCATCGACCGCATTGAAAGCATCATCGACACGGGCGAAGACGATCGAAAAGCGTCGGTAGCCGGGCCGCGCTCCGTCCGGATCACTAGTTTCACGCGGAACGGTGTTCAACCGGTACACCGGTTCAAAGACCGCATTGAAAGCATCATCGACACGGGCGACGACGATCGAAAAGCATCCGTAGCCGTTCCACGGTCCGCGTTCCGTCCGGATCACTAGTTTCCCGCGGAACGGTGTTCAGCCGGTACGCAGGTTCAGCGACCGCATTGAAAGCATCATCGACACGGGCGACGACGATCGAAAAGCATCGGTAGCCGTCGCACGGGTCGTGCTCCGTCCGGATCCGAACACGGTCGGTGGCTACGACGACGCTGAACGACGTCCGAGTAGTCCCCGTATACCGTGTTTGCGTTGGCCGCACACGGGGCCGTCATCTAAAATTTACCCGTAGTCATTACTATTATACTCGTAAACCGGCTGCGGCGTTCGTAGTTGCCGAGAATATTTCCCGCCGTTTGTCCTGTTTGTGTTGACTCGACAAGGGGCCGACGTCGAGTACTGACCCGTTGTCATTAAAAGTGCTGGCAAATACAAAGACAAAATTGGTGTCGAACGCTTACTCAGAAACTCCGTAGGAATTTTCTGCCGAGCAAATTTTTTCTACTTCCAGTAACTCCAAAGACAAAATTGGTGTCGAATCTTCCTGGTAAAATCGGAAAACTTTCAAATTTTTCAGCATATTCTTTTATTCAGTAACACTACAAATCGAAAATTGTGTCGTCGCGGGCGTAATATCAGGAAATCCTATCGTAGGAATTTTCTGCCGCAAATTTTTTACTTCAGTAACTCCACACGACAAAAATTGTGTCGAACGCTTCCTAGGAAAATCGAACCGTGTAATTTTGGCAAATTACTCATACGTAACACTACAAAGAAAATTGGTGTCCGGATCCGACGTCCGGTCGGTTAGGACGACCGAGGACGTCCGAAGTCCCCTTCCGTGTTGCGTTGGCCGCAACACGGGGCCGTCATCTAAAATTTCAGTCATTACAAAGACAAAATTCCGGCTGCGGCGTTCCTAGTAGAATATTTGTGCCGATTGTGAATTTTTGACTCTACAAACTGACGTCGAGTACTGTAACTCTACAAAGACAATTATTTGTCGAATACTTCCTAGGGTCGAAAGATACTTCGAGTCGTCTTAATTTTCTGTTTAACAAATCTGGCTTTACTTTCAGTAACTACAAAGTAAAATTGGTGTCGAATAACTTCCTAGAGTAAAATCGGAAAACACCTTAGGAATTTTCTGAAGCAAATTTTTCGGTTACTTCAGTAACTACAAAGACAAAATTGGTCGAACGCTCTAGAGAGGAAATCGTCGTCTGCACGGGTAAATATTTTCTCGCCCGCCCGACAAATTTAACGACCGTTCAACGCGTCTCCTCCGTCCGGATCCGATCACGTTCGGTGGCTGCAAAACGTGGAAAACATGTAGGAATTTTTTCTGCCGTGTTTTTTTGGCCGAACCAGTAACTACAAAGACAAAATTGGTCGTACGTCACCTAGTAACATTAATCAGGAAACGTTTACGAGTTTAAATTTCCAAATTTTTTTGTTCGTTAGTAAATACAATGAATAAGACAAAATTGGTGTCGAACGCTTCCTAGTGAAATCGACCCACGCGGAATTTTCTGCCGAGTAAACCGCATTGCAGCATCATCGACACGGGCGACGACGATCAAAGCACACTAAATTGGTGTCGAACGCTCAGTCCGATCCGAACACGGTCGGTTTTCTACGACAACGACGTCTTACTTTCAGTAACTACAAAGACAAAATTTGTGTTCCGCACACTTCCTTAGTGTAAAATAATCAGGAAAATTTCCTTAGGAATTTTCTATCTGGCAAATTTTATTCTCATACTTTCAGTAACACAAAGACAAAATTGGTGTCGAATACTTCCTAGAGAATAATAGGAAAATTTGTAGTAATTTTCTGACAAGCAAATTTTTCTTTACTTCCAGTAACACAACGACAAAATTGGTGTACAACGCTTCCCTAGACAGGAAAATCGAAAACTTCCGTAAAAATTTTTATCTGCAGCAAATTTTTCTCATACTTTCAGTAACACTACAAAGACAAAATTGGTGTCGAACGCTTCCTCTAGTGTAAAATCAGGAAAACCTCCGTATGAATTTTCTCGAGGTAATTTTTTCTTACTTCCAGTAACTCTACAACGACAAAATTGGTGTCGAACGCTTCCCTAGTTTAAAATCATTAAAACTTCCGTAAAAATTTTTTATCTTGCAAATTTTTACCATACTTCCAAGAACACTACAAATACTAAATTAGTGTCGAACGCTTCCCTAGAGAATAATCAGGAACACTTCCGTTGAATATTCTGCCGATCAAATTTTTATTCTTACTTCCAGTAACTCTACAAAGACAAAATTAGTGTCGAATACTTCCCTAGTGTAAATAATCGGAAAACTTCAGAAGTAATTTTCTGACAAGCAAATTTTTATTTTACTTTAGTAACTACAAACGATAAAATTGGTGTCGAACGCTTCCTAGTGTTAAAATCAGGAAAACCTCCGTATGAATTTTCTGCCGAGCAAATTTTATTCTTACTTCCAGTAACTCTACAAAGACAAAATTGGTGTCGTATACTTCCCTAGAGATTTATAGGAAAACTTGAAGAATTTTTATCCGCAAATTCCTGTCATACTTTCAGTTACACTACAAAGACAAAATTAGTGTCGGAACGTTCCTTAGTGTAAAATCAGGAAAACCTTTAGGAATTTTCTGCTGAGTAAATTTTATTCCTACTTCCAGTAACTTTACAAAGACAAAATTGGTGTAGAACCCTTCCCTAGAGAATAATCAGGAAATTTCCTTAAAAATTTTAAATCTTGCAAATTCTTTTCATTACTTTCAGTAACACTACAAAGACGAAATTAGTGTCAAATGCTTCCATAGAGTAAAATCAAGAAAACCTCCGTATGAATTTTCTGCCGAGCAAATTTTACTCTTACTTCCAGTAACTATACTAAAACAAAATTTGTGTATAAAATTGATGAAGAACGCTTCCCTAGTGAATAATCGGGAAAACTTCCGTAGAAATTTTTTATCTGGCAAATTTTTCATACTTTTAGTAACTACAAAGACAAAATTGGTGTCGACACTTCCTAGTGTAAAATCGGAAAATCCGTAGGAAATTTCTGCCGAGAAAATTTTATTCATACTTCCAGTAACTACAAGACAAAATTGGTGTCGGAACGCTTCCTAGAGATTAATCAGGAAAGCTTCTTAGAAATTTTCTGCCGAGTAAATTTTTCATACTTTCAGTAACACTACAAATACTAAATTGTTGTAGAACGCTTCCCTAGTGTAATCAGGAAAACTTAGAATTTTCTGCAGCATATTTTTACTGTTTCAGTAACTACAATGACAAAATTGATGAAGAACGCATTCCTAGTGAAAATCGGGAAAACTTCCGTAGAAATTTTTATCAGGCAAATTCCTCTCATACTTTCAGTAACTACAAAGACAAAATTAGTGTCGGACACTTCCTAGTGTAAAATCGGGAAAACCCCTTAGGAATTTTCTGCCGAGTAAATTTTATTCCTACTTCCAGTAACTTTACAAAGACAAAATTGGTGTAGAACGCTTCCCTAGAGAATTATCAGGAAAACTTTCGTTGGAATTTTTTGCCGAGTAATGATTTTTCTTGTTTCCAGTAACTTTCCAATGACAAAATTGGTAATGAACGCTTCCCTAGTGAATAATCGGGAAAACTTCCGTAGAAATTTTTTATCTGGCGAAATTTTACTTTCAGTAACACTACAAATACATAATTAGTGTAGAATACTTCCCTAGAGAATAATCTGTAATATTTCTGAAGTAATTTTCTGGCAAATTCTTCTCATCTTTCAGTAACACCACAAAGACAAAATTGGTGTCGAACGCTCACCTAGTGTAAAATCAGGAAAACCTCCTTATGAATTTTCTCCCGAGGACAGTTTACACTTACTTCCATTAACTCTACAAATACCAAATTGGTGTCGTATACCTCCTAGAGATTAATCAGGAAAACTTCTGAAGAAATTTTTCTGGCAAATTCTTCATCTTTTCAACTACTACAATGACAAAATTGGTGTCGAACGCTTCCCTAGTGTAAAATCAGGAAAACCCCCGTAGGAATTTTCTGCCGAGTAAATATTTTTCTTGTTTCCAGCAAATTTTTATCATACTTCCAAGAACACTACAAACACTAAAGTGGTATCGAACGCTTCCCTAGCGTAAAATCGGGAAAACCCCCGTAGGAATTTTCTGCCGAGTAAATATTTTTCTTGTTTCCAGTAACTTTCCAATGACAAAATTGGAGAAGAACGCTTCCCTAGTGAATAATCGGGAAAACTTCTGTAGAAATTTATTTTCTGGTAAATTCTTCTCATACTTTCAGTAACACTACAAAGACAAAATTGGTGTCGGACACTTCCTTAGTGTAACATCGGGAAAATCCCCTTAGGAATTTTCTGCCGAGTAAATTTTATTCCTACTTCCAGTAACTTTACAAAGACAAAATTGGTGTAGAACTCTTCCCTAGAGAATTATCAGGAAAATTTCCGTTGGAATTTTCTGCCGGGCAAATTTTACTCTTACTTCCAGTAACTCTACAAAGACAAAATTGGTGTCGTATACTTCCCTAGAGATTAATCGGAAAACTTAGAAGTAATTTTTTCTGGCAAATTCTTCTCATACTTTCAGTAACACTAAAAAGACAAAATTGGTGTCGGACACTTCCTTAGTGTAACATCGGGAAAATCCCCTTAGGAATTTTCTGCCGAGTAAATATTTTTCTTGTTTCCAGCAAATTCTTCTCATACTTTCAGTAACACTACAAAGACAAAATTGGTGTCGGACACACCCTTAGTGTAACATAGGAAAAATCCCCTTAGGAATTTTTTGCCGAGTAAATTTTATTCCTACTTTCAGTAACTTTACAAAGACAAAATTGGTGTAGAACCCTTCCCTAGAGAATAATCAGGAAATTTCCTTAAAAATTATAATCTGGCAAATTCTTCTTGTTACTTTCAGTAACACTACAAAGATGAAATTAGTGTCAAATGCTTCCATAGAGTAAAATCAAGAAAACCTCCGTATGAATTTTCTGCCGAGCAAATTTTACTCTTACTTCCAGTAACTATACTAAGACAAAATTTGTGTATAAAATTGATGAAGAACGCTTCCCTAGTGAATAATCGGGAAAACTTCCGTAGAAATTTTTTATCTGGCAAATTCCTCTCATACTTTTAGTTACACTACAAAGACAAAATTAGTGTCGGACACTTCCTTAGGGTAAAATCGGGAAAATCCCCTTAGGAATCTTCTGCCGAGTAAATTTTATTCCTACTTCCAGTAACTATACTAAGACAAAATTGGTGACGTATACTTCCCTAGAGATTAATCGGGAAAGCTTCTGTAGAAATTTTTTTTCTGGCAAATTTTTTTCATACTTTCAGTAACACTACAAATACTAAATTGGTGTCGAACGCTTCCCTAGTGTAAAATCGGGAAAACCCCCTTAGGAATTTTCTGCAGAGTATATATTTTTCTTGTTTCCAGTAACTTTCCAATGACAAAATTTGTGAAGAACGCATCCCATGTGAATAATCGGGAAAATTTCCATAGAAATTTTTTATCTGGCAAATTCTTCTCATACTTTCAGTAACACTACAAAGACAAAATTGGTGTCGGACACTTCCTTAGTGTAAAATCGGGAATATCCTCTTAGGAATTTTCTGCCGAGTAAATTTTATTCCTACTTCCAGTAACTTTACAAAGACAAAATTGGTGCAGAACGCTTCCCAAGAGAATAATCAGGAAAACTTCCGTTGGAATTTTCTGCCGAGCAAATTTTATTCTTACTTCCAGTAACTCTACAAAGACAAAATTGGTGTCGTATACTTCCCTAGAGATTAATCGGGAAAACTTCTGTAGAAATTTTTTTTCTGGCAAATTCTTCTCATACTTTCAGTAACACTACAAAGACAAAATTGGTGTCGGACACTTCCTTAGTGTAACATCGGGAAAATCCCCTTAGGAATTTTCTGCCGAGTAAATATTTTTCTTGTTTCCAGCAAATTCTTCTCATACTTTCAGTAACACTACAAAGACAAAATTAGTGTCGGACACTTCCTGAGCGTAAAATCGGGAAAAACCCCGTAGGAATTTTCAGCGAGTAAATATTTATTCCTACTTCCAGTAACTTTACAAAGACAAAATTGGTGTAGAACGCTTCCTAGTGAATAATCGGAAAATTTGAGAAATTTTTCTTTTCCAGCAAATTTTATTCTCATACTTTCAGTAACACTACAAAGACAAAATTGGTGTCGGACACTTCCTAGTGTAATAATCGGGAAATACTTCAGAATTTTCTGATTAGTAAATTTTTCTTTACTTCCAGTAACTTTACAAAGACAAAATTGGTGTAGAACTCTTCCCTAGAGAATTATCAGGAAAATTTCCGTTGGAATTTTCTGCCGGGCAAACTTTACTCTTACTTCCAGTAAATCTACAAAGACAAAATTGGTGTCGTATACTTCCCTAGAGATTAATCGGGAAAACTTCTGTAGAAATTTTTTTTCTGGCAAATTCTTCTCATACTTTCAGTAACACTAAAAAGACAAAATTGGTGTCGGACACTTCCTTAGTGTAACATCGGGAAAATCCCCTTAGGAATTTTCTGCCGAGTAAATATTTTTCTTGTTTCCAGCAAATTCTTCTCATACTTTCAGTAACACTACAAAGACAAAATTGGTGTCGGACACTCCCTTAGTGTAACATAGGGAAAATCCCCTTAGGAATTTTCTGCCGAGTAAATTTTATTCCTACTTCCAGTAACTTTACAAAGACAAAATTGGTGTAGAACTCTTCCCTAGAGAATAATCAGGAAAATTTCCGTTGGATGTTTCTGCCAGGCAAAATTTATTCTTACTTCCAGTAACTCTACAAAGACAAAGTTAGTGTCGGACACTTCCCTAGAGAAGAATCGGAAATACTTTAGGAATTTTCTGCCGAGTAATTTTTCTTTTACTTTTAGTAACACCACAACGATAAAATTGGTGTCGAACGCTTCCCTAGAGAATAAACAGGTATACTTCCGTTGGAATATTCTGCCGAGCAAATTTTATTCTTACTTCCAGTAACTCTACAAAGACAATATTAGTGTCGAATACTTCCCTAGAGATTAATCGGAAAACTTCTGTAGAAATTTTCTGACAAGCAAATTCTTCTCATACTTTCAGTAACACTACAAAGATAAATTGGTGTCGAACGCTTCCTAGTGTAAAATCAGGAAAATCCTTTAGAATTTTCTGCCGAGTAAAAATTTTTCTTTACTTCCAGTAACTTTCCAAAGACAAAATTGGTGAAGAACGCTTCCCTAGTGAGATAATCGGAAAACTTCTGTAGAAATTTTTTATCTGGCAAATTCCTCTCATACTTTCAGTTACACTACAAAGACAAAATTAGTGTCGGACACTTCCTAGTGTAAAATCAGGAAAATTCCATGTAGGAATTTTCTGCCGAGTAAATTTTATTCCTACTTCCAGTATACTTTACAAAGACAAAACTAAATTGGTGTAGAACGCTTCCCTTGAGAATAATCAGGAAAATTTACGTTGGAATTTTCTGCCGAGTAAATTTTATTCTTACTCCAGTAACTCCACAAAGACAAAATTGGTGTCGTATACTTCCCTAGAGAATAATCGGAAAACTTCCGTAGAAATTTTCTGGCAAATTCTTCTCATACTTTCAGTAACACTACAAAGACAAATTGGTGTCGGACACTTCCTTAGAGAAAATCGGAAAATCCGTAGAAATTTTTTCTGCCGAGTAATTTTATTCCTACTTCCAGTAACACTTACAAAGACAAAATTGGTGTAGACACTTCCTAGTGAAAATCAGGAAAACCTTTGGAATTTTCTGCCGAGTAAATTTTATTCTTGTTTCCAGTAACTTTCAAAGACAAAATTGATGTCGAAGAACGCTTCCCTAGTGAATAATCGGGAAAACTTCCGTAGAAATTTTTTATCTGGCGAATTCCTCTCATACTTTCAGTTACACTACAAAGAAAAAATTAGTGTCGGACACTTCCTTAGTGTAAAATCGGGAAAATTCCCTTAGGAATTTTCTGCCGAGTAAATTTTATTCCTACTTCCAGTACCTTTACAAAGAAAAAATTGGTGTAGAACGCTTCCCTAGAGAATAATCAGGAAAACTTCCGTTGGAATATTCTGCCGAGCAAATTTTATTCTTACTTCCAGTAACTCTACAAAGACAAAATTAGTGTCGAATACTTCCCTAGAGAATAATCGGAAATACTTCAGAAGAAATTTTCTGACAAGCAAATTTTTCTTTTCCTTTCAGTAACTCCACAACGATAAAATTGGTGTCGAACGCTTCCCTAGTGTAAAATCAGGAAAACCTCCGTATGAATTTTCTCCCGAGGAAATTTTACACTTACTTCCAGTAACTCTACAAAGACCAAATTGGTGTCGTATACTTCCCTAGAGATTAATCGGGAAAACTTCTGTAGAAATTTTTTTTCTGGCAAATTCTTCTCATACTTTCAGTAACACTAAAAAGACAAAATTGGTGTCGGACACTTCCTTAGTGTAAAATCGGGAAAATCCCCTTAGGAATTTTCTGCCGAGTAAAAATTTTTCTTGTTTTCAGTAACTTTCCAATGACAAAATTGATGAAGAACGCTTCACTAGTGAATAATCGGGAAAACTTCCGTAGAAATTTTTTATCTGGCAAATTCCTCTCATACTTTCAGTAACACTACAAAGACAAAATTAGTGTCGGACACTTCCTTAGCGTAAAATCGGGAAAATCCCCTTAGGAACTTTCTGCCGAGTAAATTTTATTCCTACTTCCAGTAACTACAAAGAAAAATTGGTGTAGAACGCTTCCTAGAGAAAATCAGGAAAACTCCGTTGGAATTTTCTGCCGAGCAAATTTTATTCTTACTTCCAGTAACTCTACAAAGACAAAATTGGTGTCGAATACTTCCTAGAGAATAATCGTAAACTTCAGAAGTAATTTTCTGACAAGCAAATTTTTCTTTTCCTTTCAGTAACTACAACGATAAAATTGGTGTCGAACGCTTCCTAGTGTAAAATCAGGAAAACCTCCGTATGAATTTTCTCCGAGGAAATTTTACTCTTACTTCCAGTAACTCTACAAAGACAAAATTGGTGTCGTATACGCTTCCCTAGAGATTAATCGGGAAACTTCCGTTAAATTTTTTATCTGGCAAATTCCTCTCATACTTTCAGTAACACTACAAAGACAAAATTAGTGTCGGACACTTCCTAGAGTAATAATCGGGAAAATCCTTAGGAATTTTCTGCCGAGCAAATTTATATTCTACTTCCAGTAACTACAAAGACAAAATTGGTGTCGAACGCTTCCTAGAGAATAATCAGGAAAACTTCCGTATGAATTTTCTGCCGAGGAAATTTTACTTTTACTTCCAGTAACTCTACAAAGACAAATTGGTGTCGAACGCTTCCTAGAGAATAATCAGGAAAACTTCCGTAGAAATTTTTTTCTGAGCAAATTTTTCTTTACTTCAGTAACTCTACAAAGACAAATTGGTGTCGGACACTTCCTAGTGTAAAATCGGAAAACTTCTGTAGAATTTTCTGCCGAGTAAATTTTATTCCTACTTCCAGTAACATTACAAAGACATAATTGGTGTAGAACGCTTCCTAGAGAAAATCAGGAAAATCCGTTAGAATTTTTTGCCGAGTATATATTTTTCTTGTTTCCAGTAACTTTCCAATGACAAAATTGGTGAAGAACGCTTCCCTAGTGAATAATCGGGAAACTTCCGTTAAATTTTTTATCTGGCAAATTCCTCTCATACTTTCAGTTACACTACAAAGACAAAATTAGTGTCGGACACTTCCTTAGTGTAAAATCGGGAAAATCCCCTTAGGAATTTTCTGCCGAGTAAATTTTATTCCTACTTCCAGTAACTTTACAAAGACAAAATTGGTGAAGAACGCTTCCCTAGAGAATAATCAGGAAAACTTCCGTTGGAATTTTCTGCCGAGCAAATTTTATTCTTACATCCAGTAACTCTACAAAGACAAAATTAGTGTCGAATACTTCCCTAGAGAATAATCGTAAATACTTCAGAAGTAATTTTCTGACAAGCAAATTTTTCTTTTCCTTTCAGTAACTCCACAACGATAAAATTGGTGTCGAACGCTTCCCTAGTGTAAAATCAGGAAAACCTCCGTATGAATTTTCTCCCGAGGAAATTTTACACTTACTTCCAGTAACTCTACAAAGACCAAATTGGTGTCGTATACTTCCCTAGAGATTAATCGGGAAAACTTCTGTAGAAATTTTTTTTCTGGCAAATTCTTCACATACTATCAGTAACACTAAAAAGACAAAATTGGTGTCGGACACTTCCTTAGTGTAAAATCGGGAAAATCCCCTTAGGAATTTTCTGCCGCCTAAAAATTTTTCTTGTTTTCAGTAACTTTCCAATGACAAAATTGATGAAGAACGCTTCCCTAGTGAATAATCGGGAAAACTTCCGTAGAAATTTTTTATCTGGCAAATTCCTCTCATACTTTCAGTTACACTACAAAGACAAAATTAGTGTCGGACACTTCCTTAGTGTAAAATCGGGAAAATCCCCTTAGGAATTTTCTGCCGAGTAAATTTTATTCCTACTTCCAGTAACTTTACAAAGACAAAATTGGTGAAGAACGCTTCCCTAGAGAATAATCAGGAAAACTTCCGTTGGAATATTCTGCCGAGCAAATTTTATTCTTACTTCCAGTAACTCTACAAAGACAAAATTAGTGTCGAATACTTCCCTAGAGAATAATCGGAAATATTTCAGAAGTAATTTTCTGACAAGCAAATTCTTCTTTTACTTTTAGTAACTCCACAACGATAAAATTGGTGTCGAACGCTTCCCTAGTGTTAAATCAGGAAAACCTCCGTATGAATTTTCTCCCGAGAAAATTTTACTCTTACTTCCAGTAACTCTACAAAGACAAAATTGGTGTCGTATACTTCCCTAGAGATTAATCGGGAAAACTTCTGTAGAAATTTTTTTTCTGACAAATTCTTCTCATACTTTCAGTAACACTAAAAAGACTAAATTGGTGTCGGACACTTCCTTAGTGTAAATTTGGGAAAATCCCCTTAGCAATTTTCTGCCGAGTAAATTTTATTCCTACTTCCAGTAACATTACAAAGACATAATTGGTGTAGAACGCATGCCTAGAGAATTATCAGGAAAATTTTCGTTGGAATTTTTTGCCGAGTAAATATTTTTCTTGTTTCCAGTAACTTTCCAATGACAAAATTGGTAAAGAACGCTTCCCTAGTGAATATTTGGGAAAACTTCTGTAGAAACTTTTTATCTGGCGAATTCCTCTCATACTTTCAGTTACACTACATAGAAAAAATTAGTGTCGGACACTTCCTTAGTGTAAAATCGGGAAAATTCCCTTAGGAATTTTCTGCCGAGTAAATTTTATTCCTACATCCAGTACCTTTACAAAGAAAAAATTGGTGTAGAACGCTTCCCTAGAGAATAATCAGGAAAACTTCCGTTGGAATATTCTGCCGAGCAAATTTTATTCTTACTTCCAGTAACTCTACAAAGACAAAATTAGTGTCGAATACTTCCCTAGAGAATAATCGGAAATACTTCAGAAGAAATTTTCTGACAAGCAAAATTTTCTTTTCCTTTCAGTATTTGCACAACGATAAAATTGGTGTCGAACGCTCCCCTAGTGTAAAATCAGGAAAACCTCCGTATGAATTTTCTCCCGAGGAAATTTTACACTTACTTCCAGTAACTCTACAAAGACCAAATTGGTGTCGTATACTTCCCTAGAGATTAATCGGGAAAACTTCTGTAGAAATTTTTTTTCTGGCAAATTCTTCACATACTTTCAGTAACACTAAAAAGACAAAATTGGTGTCGGACACTTCCTTAGTGTAAAATCGGGAAAATCCCCTTAGGAATTTTCTGCCGAGTAAATTTTTTTCCTACTTCCAGTAACTTTACATAGACAAAATTGGTGTAGAACGCTTCCCTAGAGAATTATCAGGTAAACTTTCGTTAGAATTTTTTGCCGAGTATATATTTTTCTTGTTTCCAGTAACTTTCCAATGACAAAATTGGTGAAGAACGCTTCCCTAGTGAATAATCGGGAAACTTCCGTTAAATTTTTTATCTGGCAAATTCCTCTCATACTTTCAGTTACACTACAAAGACAAAATTAGTGTCGGACACTTCCTTAGTGTAAAATCGGGAAAATCCCCTTAGGAATTTTCTGACGAGTAAATTATATTCCTACTTCCAGTAACTTTACAAAGACAAAATTGGTGAAGAACGCTTCCCTAGAGAATAATCAGGAAAACTTCCGTTGGAATATTCTGCCGAGGAAATTTTACTCTTACTTCCAGTAACTCTACAAAGACTAAATTGGTGTCGGACACTTCCTTAGTGTAAATTTGGGAAAATCCCCTTAGCAATTTTCTGCCGAGTAAATTTTATTCCTACTTCCAGTAACATTACAAAGACATAATTGGTGTAGAACGCATGCCTAGAGAATTATCAGGAAAATTTTCGTTGGAATTTTTTGCCGAGTAAATATTTTTCTTGTTTCCAGTAACTTTCCAATGACAAAATTGGTAAAGAACGCTTCCCTAGTGAATATTTGGGAAAACTTCTGTAGAAACTTTTTATCTGGCGAATTCCTCTCATACTTTCAGTTACACTACATAGAAAAAATTAGTTTCGGACACTTCCTTAGTGTAAAATCGGGAAAATTCCCTTAGGAATTTTCTGCCGAGTAAATTTTATTCCTACATCCAGTACCTTTACAAAGAAAAAATTGGTGTAGAACGCTTCCCTAGAGAATAATCAGGAAAACTTCCGTTGGAATATTCTGCCGAGGAAATTTTACTCTTACTTCCAGTAACTCTACAAAGACAAAATTGGTGTCGTATACTTCCCTAGAGATTAATCGGGAAAACTTCTGTAGAAATTTTTTTTCTGACAAATTCTTCTCATACTTTCAGTAACACTAAAAAGACTAAATTGGTGTCGGACACTTCCTTAGTGTAAAATCGGGAAAATCCCCTTAGGAATTTTCTGCCGAGTAAATTTTATTCCTACATCCAGTACCTTTACAAAGAAAAAATTGGTGTAGAACGCTTCCCTAGAGAATAATCAGGAAAATTGCCGTTGGAATTTTCAGCCGAGCAAATTTTATTGTTACATCCAGTAACTCTACAAAGACGAAATTAGTGTCGAATACTTCCCTACAGAATAATCGTAAATACTTCAGAAGTAATTTTCTGACAAGCAAATTTTTCTTTTCCTTTCAGTAACTCCACAACGATAAAATTGGTGTCGAACGCTTCCCTAGTGTAAAATCAGGAAAACCTCCGTATGAATTTTCTCCCGAGAAAATTTTACACTTACTTCCAGTAACTCTACAAAGACAAAATTAGTGTCGAATACTTCCCTAGAGAATAATCGGAAATATTTCAGAAGTAATTTTCTGAAGAGCAAATTCTTCTTTTACTTTTAGTAACTCCACAACGATAAAATTGGTGTCGAACGCTTCCCTAGTGTTAAATCAGGAAAACCTCCGTATGAATTTTCTCCCGAGAAAATTTTACTCTTACTTCCTGTAACTCTACAAAGACAAAATTGGTGTCGTATACTTCCCTAGAGATTAATCGGGAAAACTTCTGTAGAAATTTTTTTTCTGGCAAATTCTTCACATACTATCAGTAACACTAAAAAGACAAAATTGGTGTCGGACACTTCCTTAGTGTAAAATCGTAAAAATCCCCTTAGGAATTTTCTGCCGAGTAAATTTTTTTCCTACTTCCAGTAACTTTACATAGACATAATTGGTGTAGAACGCATCCCTAGAGAATTATCAGGAAAATTTTCGTTGGAATTTTTTGCCGAGTAAATATTTTTCTTGTTTTCTGTAACTTTCCAATCACAAAATTGGTAAAGAACGCTTCCCTAGTGAATAATCGGGAAAACTTCCGTAGAAATTTTTTATCTGGCAAATTCCTCTCATACTTTCAGTTACACTACAAAGAAAAAATTAGTGTCGGACACTTCCTTAGTGTAAAATCGGGAAAATTCCCTTAGGAATTTTCTGCCGAGTAAATTTTATTCCTACTTCCAGTACCTTTACAAAGAAAAAATTGGTGTAGAACGCTTCCCTAGAGAATAATCAGGAAAACTTCCGTTGGAATATTCTGCCGAGCAAATTTTATTCTTACTTCCAGTAACTCTACAAAGACAAAATTAGTGTCGAATACTTCCCTAGAGAATAATCGGAAATATTTCAGAAGTAATTTTCTGACAAGCAAATTCTTCTTTTACTTTTAGTAACTCCACAACGACAAAATTTGTGTCGAACGCTTCCCTAGTGTAAAATCAGAAAACCCTCCGTATGAATTTTCTGCCGAGGTAATTTTATTCTTACTTCCAGTAACTCTACAAAGTAAAAATTGGTGTCGTATACTTCCCTAGAGAGTAATCGGGTAAACTTCCGTAGAAATTTTTTTTCTGGCAAATTCTTCTCATACTTTCAGTAACACTAAAAAGACAAAATTGGTGTCGAACGCTTCCCTAGTGTAAAATCGGGAAAATCCCCTTAGGAATTTTCTGCCGAGTAAATTTTATTCCTACTTCCAGTAACTTTACAAAGACAAAATTGGTGTAGAACGCTTCCCTAGAGAATTATCAGGAAAATTTTCGTTGGAATTTTTTGCCGAGTAATGATTTTTCTTGTTTCCAGTAACACTGCAAAGACAAAATTGGTGTCGAACGCTTCCCTAGTGAATAATCGGGAAAACTTCCGTAGAAATTTTTTATCTGGCAAATTTTTCTCATACTTCCAGTAACACTACAAACACTAAATAGGTGTCGAGCGCTTCATTAGTGTAAAATCGGGAAAATCGCCTTAGGAATTTTCTGCTGAGTAAATTTTATTCCTACTTCCAGTAACTTTACAAAGACAAAATTGGTGAAGAACGCTTCCCTAGAGAATAATCAGGAAAACTTCCGTTGGAATTTTCTGCCGAGCAAATTTTATTCTTACTTCCAGTAACTCTACAAAGACAAAATTAGTGTCGAATACTTCCCTAGAGAATAATCGGAAATACTTCAGAAGTAATTTTCTGACAAGCAAATTTTTCTTTTCCTTTCAGTAACTCCACAACGATGAAATTGGTGTCGAAAGCTTCTCTAGTGTAAAATCAGGAAAACCTCCATATGAATTTTCTCCCGAGAAAATTTTACTCTTACTTCCTGTAACTCTACAAAGACAAAATTGGTGTCGTATACTTCCCTAGAGATTAATCGGGAAAACTTCTGTAGAAATTTTTTTTCTGGCAAATTCTTCACATACTATCAGTAACACTAAAAAGACAAAATTGGTGTCGAACGCTTCCTTAGTGTAAAATCAGGAAAACCTCCGTATGAATTTTCTCCCGAGGAAATTTTACTCTTACTTCCAGTAACTCTACAAAGACAAAATTGATGAAGAACGCTTCCCTAGTGAATAATCGGGAAAACTTCCGTAGAAATTTTTTATCTGGCAAATTCCTCTCATATTTTCAGTTACACTACAAAGACAAAATTAGTGTCGGACACTTCCTAGTGTAAAATCGGGAAAATCCTTAGGAATTTTCTGCCGAGTAAATTTTATTCTACTTCCAGTAACTTTACAAAGACAAAATTGGTGTAGAACGCTTCCCTAGAGAATAATCAGGAAAACTTCCGTTGGAATTTTCAGGAGCAAATTTTATACTTCCAGTAACTCTACAAAGACAAATTAGTGTCGAATACTTCCTAGAGAATAATCGGGAAATACTTCAGAAGTTTTTCTGACAAGCAATTTTTTCTTTTCCTTTCAGTAACTCCACAACGATAAAATTGGTGTCGAACGCTTCCCTAGTGTAAAATCAGGAAAACCTCCGTATGAATTTTCTCCCGAGAAAATTTTACACTTACTTCCAGTAACTCTACAAAGACAAAATTAGTGTCGAATACTTCCCTAGAGAATAATCGGAAATACTTCAGAATTAATTTTCTGACAAGCAAATTTTTTCTTTTACTTTTAGTAACTCCACAACGATAAAATTGGTGTCGAACGCTTCTCTAGTGTAAAATCAGGAAAACCTCCGTATGAATTTTCTCCCGAGGAAATTTTACTCTTACTTCCAGTAACTCTACAAAGACAAAATTGGTGTCGTATACTTCCCTAGAGATTAATCGGGAAAACTTCTGTAGAAATTTTTTTTCTGGCAAATTCCTCTCATACTTTCAGTTACACTACAAAGACAAAATTAGTGTCGGACACTTCCTTAGTGTAAAATCGGGAAAATCCCCTTAGGAATTTTCTGCCGAGTAAATTTTATTTCTACTTCCAGTAACTTTACAAAGACAAAATTGGTGCAGACCGCTTCCCAAGAGAATAATCAGGAAAACTTCCGTTGGAATTTTCTGCCGAGCAAATTTTATTCTTACTTCCAGTAACTCTACAAAGACAAAATTAGTGTCGAATACTTCCCTAGAGAAGAATCGGAAATACATCAGAAGTAATTTTCTGACAAGCAAATTTTTCTTTTACTTTCAGTAACTCCACAACGATAAAATTGGTGTCGAACGCTTCTCTAGTGTAAAATCAGGAAAACCTCCGTATGAATTTTCTCCCGAGAAAATTTTACTCTTACTTCCAGTAACTCTACAAAGACAAAATCGGTGTCGTATACTTCCCTAGAGATTTATAGGGAAAATTTCCGTAGAAATTTTTTATCCGGCAAATTCTTCTCATACTTACAGTAACACTAAAAAGACTAAATTGGTGTCGGACACTTCCTTAGTGTAAAATCGGGAAAATCCCCTTAGGAATTTTCTGCCGAGTAAATTTTATTCCTACTTCCAGTAACATTACAAAGACAAAATTGGTGTAGAACGCTTCCCTAGAGAATTATCAGGAAAATTTTCGTTGGAATTTTTTGCCGAGTAAATATTTTTCTTGTTTCCAGTAACTTTCCAATGACAAAATTGGTAAAGAACGCTTCCCTAGTGAATAATCGGGAAAACTTCCGTAGAAATTTTTTATCTGACAAATTCTTCTCATACTTTCAGTTTCACTACAAAGAAAATATTATTGTCGGACACTTCCTTAGTGTAAAATCGGGAAAATTCCCTTAGGAATTTTCTGCCGAGTAAATTTTATTCCTACTTTCAGTACCTTTACAAAGAAAAAATTGGTGTAGAACGCTTCCCTAGAGAATAATCAGGAAAACTTCCGTTGGAATATTCAGCCGAGCAAATTTTATTCTTACTTCCAGTAACTCTACAAAGACCAAATTGGTGTCGTATACTTCCCTAGAAATTAATCGGGAAAACTTCTGTAGAAATTTTTTTTCTGGCAAATTCTTCACATACTTTCAGTAACACTAAAAAGACAAAATTGGTGTCGAATACTTCCCTAGAGAATAATTGTAAATACTTCAGAAGTAATTTTCTGACAAGCAAATTTTTCTTTTCCTTTCAGTAACTCCACAACGATAAAATTGGTGTCGAACGCTTCCCTAGTGTAAAATCAGGAAAACCTCCGTATGAATTTTCTCCCGAGGAAATTTTACACTTACTTCCAGTAACTCTACAAAGACCAAATTGGTGTCGTATACTTCCTAGAGATTAATCGGAAAACTTCTGTAGAAATTTTTTCTGGCAAATTCTTCACATACTATCAGTAACACTAAAGACAAAATTGGTGTCGAACCACTTCCTTAGTGTAAAATCGGAAAATCCCCAGGAATTTTCTGCCGAGTAAAATTTTTCTTTACTTTCCAGTAACTCTCCAATGACAAAATTGATGAAGAACGCTTCCCTAGTGAATAATCGGGAAAACTTCCGTGGAAATTTTTATCTGGCAAATTCCTCTCATACTTTCAGTTACACTACAAAGACAAAATTAGTGTCGGACACTTCCTAAGTGTAAAATCGGGAAAATCCCCTTAGGAATTTTCTGCCGAGTAAATTATATTCCTACTTCCAGTAACTTTACAAAGACAAAATTGGTGAAGAACGCTTCCCTAGAGAATAATCAGGAAAACTTCCGTATGAATTTTCTCTGGCAAATTTCTCATACTTTCAGTAACACTACAAAGACAAAATTAGTGTCGAATACATCGCTAGAGAATAATCGGAAATACTACAGAAGTAATTTTCTGACAAGCAAATTTTTCTTTTCCTTTTAGTAATTTCACAACGAAAAAATTGGTGTTAAACGCTTTCCTAGTGTAATATCAGGAAAACCTCAGTATGATTTTTCTCCGAGAAATTTTATTCTTACTTCCAGTAACTCTACAAAGACAAAATTCGGTGTCGATACTTCCCTAGAGAATAATCGGGAAACTTCCGTAGAAATTTTTATCTGACAAGCAAATTCTTCTCATACTTTCAGTAACACTAAAAAGACTAAATTGGTGTCGGACACTTCCTTAGTGTAAAATCGGGAAAATCCCCTTAGCAATTTTCTGCCGAGCAAATTTTATTCTTACTTCCAGTAACTTTACAAAGACAAAATTGGTGAAGAACGCTTCCCTAGAGAATAATCAGGAAAACTTCCGTAGAAATTTTTTATCTGGTAAAATTCCTCTCATACATTCAGTCACACTACACAGACAAAATTAGTGTCGGACACTTCCTTAGTAAAATCGGAAAATCCTTAGCAATTTTCTGCCGAGCAAATTTTATTCCTACTTCCAGTAACTTTACAAAGACAAAATTGGTGAAGAACGCTTCCCTAGAGAATAATCAGGAAAACTTCCGTTGGAATATTCTGCCGAGCAAATTTTATTCTTACTTCCAGTAACTCTACAAAGACAAAATTAGTGTCGAATACTTCCCTAGAGATTTATAGGGAAAATTTCCGTAGAAATTTTTTATCTGGCAAATTCCTCTCATACTTTCAGTAACACTACAACGATAAAATTGGTGTCGAACGCTTCCCTAGTGTTAAATCAGGAAAACCTCCGTATGAATTTTCTCCCGAGAAAATTTTACTCTTACTTCCAGTAACTCTACAAAGACAAAATCGGTGTCGTATACTTCCCTAGAGATTTATAGGGAAAATTTCCGTAGAAATTTTTTATCCGGCAAATTCTTCTCATACTTACAGTAACACTAAAAAGACTAAATTGGTGTCGGACACTTCCTTAGTGTAAAATCGGGAAAATCCCCTTAGGAATTTTCTGCCGAGTAAATTTTATTCCTACTTCCAGTAACATTACAAAGACATAATTGGTGTAGAACGCATCCCTAGAGAATTATCAGGAAAATTTTCGTTGGAATTTTTTGCCGAGTAAATATTTTTCTTGTTTCCAGTAACTTTCCAATGACAAAATTGGTAAAGAACGCTTCCCTAGTGAATAATCGGGAAAACTTCCGTAGAAATTTTTTATCTGGCGAATTCCTCTCATACTTTCAGTTACACTACAAAGAAAAAATTAGTGTCGGACACTTCCTTAGTGTAAAATCGGGAAAATTCCCTTAGGAATTTTCTGCCGAGTAAATTTTATTCCTACTTTCAGTCATACCTTACACTACAAAGAAAAAATTGGTGCAGAACGCTTCCCAAGAGAATAATCAGGAAAACTTCCGTTGGAATTTTCTGCCGAGCAAATTTTATTATTACTTCCTGTAACTCTACAAAGACAAAATTGGTGTCGTATACTTCCCTAGAGATTAATCGGGAAAACTTCTGTAGAAATTTTTTTTCTGGCAAATTCTTCTCATACTTTCAGTAACACTAAAAAGACAAAATTGGTGTCGGACACTTCCTTAGTGTAAAATCGGGAAAATCCCCTTAGGAATTTTCTGCCGAGTAAATTTTATTCCTACTTCCAGTACCTTTACAAAGAAAAAATTGGTGTAGAACGCTTCCCTAGAGAATAATCAGGAAAATTTCCGTTGGAATTTTCAGCCGAGCAAATTTTATTCTTACATCCAGTAACTCTACAAAGACAAAATTAGTGTCGAATACTTCCCTAGAGAATAATCGTAAATACTTCAGAAGTAATTTTCTGACAAGCAAATTTTTCTTTTCCTTTCAGTAACTCCACAACGATAAAATTGGTGTCGAACGCTTCCCTAGTGTAAAATCAGGAAAACCTCCGTATGAATTTTCTCCCGAGGAAATTTTACACTTACTTCCAGTAACTCTACAAAGACCAAATTGGTGTCGTATACTTCCCTAGAGATTAATCGGGAAAACTTCTGTAGAAATTTTTTTTCTGGCAAATTCTTCACATACTATCAGTAACACTAAAAAGACAAAATTGGTGTCGGCCACTTCCTTAGTGTAAAATCGGGAAAATCCCCTTAGGAATTTTCTGCCGCCTAAAAATTTTTCTTGTTTTCAGTAACTTTCCAATGACAAAATTGATGAAGAACGCTTCCCTAGTGAATAATCGGGAAAACTTCCGTGGAAATTTTTATCTGGCAAATTCCTCTCATACTTTCAGTTACACTACAAAGACAAAATTAGTGTCGGACACTTCCTATGTGTAAAATCGGGAAAATCCCCTTAGGAATTTTCTGCCGAGTAAATTTTATTCCTACTTCCAGTAACTTTACAAAGACAAAATTGGTGAAGAACGCTTCCCTAGAGAATAATCAGGAAAACCTCCGTATGAATTTTCTCCCGAGAAAATTTTACTCTTACTTCCAGTAACTCTACAAAGACAAAATTAGTGTCGAATACTTCCCTAGAGAATAATCGGAAATACTTCAGAAGTAATTTTCTGACAAGCAAATTCTTCTTTTACTTTTAGTAACTCCACAACGATAAAATTGGTGTCGAACACTTCCCTAGTGTTAAATCAGGAAAACCTCCGTATGAATTTTCTCCGAGAAATTTTATTCTTACTTCCAGTAACTCTACAAAGACAAAATCGGTGTCGTATACTTCCTAGAGATTAATCGGGAAAACTTTCGTAGAAATTTTTATCTGGCAAATTCTTCTCATACTTCAGTAACACTAAAAGACAAAATTGGTGTCGAACGCTATGAATCCACTAGACTACAGGAAATTAAATTTTCTACTTCCAGTAACTCTACAAAGACAAAATTCGTGAAGAACTTCCCTAGAATAATCGGGAAATCTTCCGTAAACATTTTTCATCTGGGAAATTCTTCTCATACTTTCAGTTACAATACAAAGACAAAATTAGTGACTTCCGAGTAAAATTTTTCAGAAAATTCAAACTAAAATTATTCGATAAATTATTGGAACACTTCCAGTAACTTAATAAAGACAAAATTGGTATTACTTCGAACTCTAAAAGAAAAAAATTAGAAAATCACTTCGGAAAATCGGAAAAATTCTTCCGTAGATTAAAGCAACGCACTGTAACTAGACTACAAGAAAAATATATTTTCTCTCTTACTCCAGAGAAAACGTCAAACTTCTAGAATATTTCAAATTGATCAGCAAACTGTATACTTACTAGTACCGAAAATTGGTGTCGAACGCTTCTAGTAAAATCAGGAAATTTGAATTTTTCTGAGTAAATTTTTACTTTACTTCCAGTAACTACAACGATAAAATTGGTGTCGAACGCTCCCCTAGTGTAAAATCAGGAAAACCTCCGTATGAATTTTCTCCCGAGGAAATTTTACACTTACTTCCAGTAACTCTACAAAGACCAAATTGGTGTCGTATACTTCCCTAGAGATTAATCGGGAAAACTTCTGTAGAAATTTTTTTTCTGGCAAATTCTTCACATACTATCAGTAACACTAAAAATACAAAATTGGTGTCGGCCACTTCCTTAGTGTAAAATCGGGAAAATCCCCTTAGGAATTTTCGGCCGCCTAAAAATTTTTCTTGTTTTCAGTAACTTTCCAATGACAAAATTGATGAAGAACGCTTCCCTAGTGAATAATCGGGAAAACTTCCGTGGAAATTTTTATCTGGCAAATTCCTCTCATACTTTCAGTTACACTACAAAGACAAAATTAGTGTCGGACACTTCCTAAGTGTAAAATCGGGAAAATCCCCTTAGGAATTTTCTGCAGAGTAAATTTTATTCCTACTTCCAGTAACTTTACAAAGACAAAATTGGTGAAGAACGCTTCCCTAGAGAATAATCAGGAAAACCTCCGTATGAATTTTCTCCCGAGAAAATTTTATTGTTACATCCAGTAACTCTACAAAGACAAAATTAGTGTCGAATACTTCCCTAGAGAATAATCAGAAATACTTCAGAAGAAATTTTCTGACAAGCAAAATTTTCTTTTCCTTTCAGTATTTGCACAACGATAAAATTGGTGTCGAACGCTCCCCTAGTGTAAAATCAGGAAAACCTCCGTATGAATTTTCTCCCGAGAAAATTTTACTCTTACTTCCAGTAACTCTACAAAGACAAAATCGGTGTCGTATACTTCCCTAGAGATTTATAGGGAAAATTTCCGTAGAAATTTTTTATCCGGCAAATTCTTCTCATACTTACAGTAACACTAAAAAGACTAAATTGGTGTCGGACACTTCCTTAGTGTAAAATCGGGAAAATCCCCTTAGGAATTTTCTGCCGAGTAAAAATTTTTCTTGTTTTCAGTAACTTTCCAATGACAAAATTGATGAAGAACGCTTCACTAGTGAATAATCGGGAAAACTTCCGTAGAAATTTTTTATCTGGCAAATTCCTCTCATACTTTCAGTTACACTACAAAGACAAAATTAGTGTCGGACACTTCCTTAGTGTAAAATCTGGAAAATCCCCTTAGGAATTTTCTGCCGAGTAAATTTTATTCCTACTTCCAGTAACTTTACAAAGACAAAATTGGTGAAGAACGCTTCCCTAGAGAATAATCAGGAAAACTTCCGTTGGAATATTCTGCCGAGCAAATTTTATTCTTACTTCCAGTAACTCTACAAAGACAAAATTAGTGTCGAATACTTCCCTAGAGAATAATCGGAAATATTTCAGAAGTAATTTTCTGACAAGCAAATTCTTCTTTTACTTTTAGTAACTCCACAACGATAAAATTGGTGTCGAACGCTTCCCTAGTGTTAAATCAGGAAAACCTCCGTATGAATTTTCTCCCGAGAAAATTTTACTCTTACTTCCAGTAACTCTACAAAGACAAAATCGGTGTCGTATACTTCCCTAGAGATTTATAGGGAAAATTTCCGTAGAAATTTTTTATCCGGCAAATTCTTCTCATACTTACAGTAACACTAAAAAGACTAAATTGGTGTCGGACACTTCCTTAGTGTAAAATCGGGAAAATCCCCTTAGGAATTTTCTGCCGAGTAAATTTTATTCCTACTTCCAGTAACATTACAAAGACATAATTGGTGTAGAACGCATCCCTAGAGAATTATCAGGAAAATTTTCGTTGGAATTTTTTGCCGAGTAAATATTTTTCTTGTTTCCAGTAACTTTCCAATGACAAAATTGGTAAAGAACGCTTCCCTAGTGAATAATCGGGAAAACTTCCGTAGAAATTTTTTATCTGGCGAATTCCTCTCATACTTTCAGTTACACTACAAAGAAAAAATTAGTGTCGGACACTTCCTTAGTGTAAAATCGGGAAAATTCCCTTAGGAATTTTCTGCCGAGTAAATTTTATTCCTACTTCCAGTACCTTTACAAAGAAAAAATTGGTGTAGAACGCTTCCCTAGAGAATAATCAGGAAAACTTCCGTTGGAATATTCTGCCGAGCAAATTTTATTCTTACTTCCAGTAACTCTACAAAGACCAAATTGGTGTCGTATACTTCCCTAGAGATTAATCGGGAAAACTTCTGTAGAAATTTTTTTTCTGGCAAATTCTTCACATACTTTCAGTAACACTAAAAAGACAAAATTGGTGTCGGACACTTCCTTAGTGTAAAATCGGGAAAATCCCCTTAGGAATTTTCTGCCGAGTAAATTTTATTCCTACTTCCAGTACCTTTACAAAGAAAAAATTGGTGTAGAACGCTTCCCTAGAGAATAATCAGGAAAATTGCCGTTGGAATTTTCAGCCGAGCAAATTTTATTGTTACATCCAGTAACTCTACAAAGACGAAATTAGTGTCGAATACTTCCCTACAGAATAATCGTAAATACTTCAGAAGTAATTTTCTGACAAGCAAATTTTTCTTTTCCTTTCAGTAACTCCACAACGATAAAATTGGTGTCGAACGCTTCCCTAGTGTAAACATACTTCAGTAACACTAAAAATTGACAAATTGGTGTTAACTGGCATTCTTCTGTAGAAATCGGAAAATCCGTCAGTGTAAAAAAATTTTCGGCCGCCTAAAAATTTTTCTTGTTTTCAGTAACTTTCCAATGACAAAATTAATGAAGAACGCTTCCCTAGTGAATAATCGGGAAAACTTCCGTGGAAATTTTTATCTGGCAAATTCCTCTCATACTTTCAGTTACACTACAAAGACAAAATTAGTGTCGGACACTTCCTAAAATCAAAGCAAAATCCCTTAGGAATTTTCTGCAGAGTAAATTTTATTCCTACTTCCAGTAACTTTACAAAGACAAAATTGGTGAAGAACGCTTCCCTAAAGAATAATCAGGAAAACCTCCGTATGAATTTTCTCCCGAGAAAATTTTATTGTTACATCCAGTAACTCTACAAAGACAAAATTAGTGTCGAATACTTCCCTAGAGAATAATCGTAAATACTTCAGAAGTAATTTTCTGACAAGCAAATTTTTCTTTTCCTTTCAGTAACTCCACAACGATAAAATTGGTGTCGAACGCTTCCCTAGTGTAAAATCAGGAAAACCTCCGTATGAATTTTCTCCCGAGGAAATTTTACACTTACTTCCAGTAACTCTACAAAGACCAAATTGGTGTCGTATACTTCCCTAGAGATTAATCGGGAAAACTTCTGTAGAAATTTTTTTTCTGGCAAATTCTTCACATACTTTCAGTAACACTAAAAAGACAAAATTGGTGTCGGACACTTCCTTAGTGTAAAATCGGGAAAACTTCCTTAGGAATTTTCGGCCGAGTACATTTTATTCCTACTTCCAGTAACTTTACATAGACAAAATTGGTGTAGAACGCTTCCCTAGAGAATTATCAGGTAAACTTTCGTTAGAATTTTTTGCCGAGTATATATTTTTCTTGTTTCCAGTAACTTTCCAATGACAAAATTGGTGAAGAACGCTTCCCTAGAGAATAATCGGGAAAACTTCCGTAGAAATTTTTTATCTGGCGAATTCCTCTCTTACTTTCGGTTACTCTACAAAGACAAAATTAGTGTCGGACACTTCCTTAGTGTAAAATCGTGAAAATCCCCTTAGGAATTTTCTGCCGAGTAAATTTTATTCCTACTTCCAGTAACTTTACAAAGACAAAATTGGTGAAGAACGCTTCCCTAAAGAATAATCAGGAAAACCTCCGTATGAATTTTCTCCCGAGAAAATTTTATTGTTACATCCAGTAACTCTACAAAGACAAAATTAGTGTCGAATACTTCCCTAGAGAATAATCGTAAATACTTCAGAAGTAATTTTCTGACAAGCAAATTTTTCTTTTCCTTTCAGTAACTCCACTACGATAAAATTGGTGTCGAACGCTTCCCTAGTGTAAAATCAGGAAAAACTCCGTATGCATTTTCTCCCGAGGAAATTTTACACTTACTTCCAGTAACTCTACAAAGACCAAATTGGTGTCGTATACTTCCCTAGAGATTAATCGGGAAAACTTCTGTAGAAATTTTTTTTCTGGCAAATTCTTCACATACTTTCAGTAACACTAAAAAGACAAAATTGGTGTCGGACACTTCCTTAGTGTAAAATCGGGAAAATCCCCTTAGGAATTTTCTGCCGAGTAAATTTTATTCCTACTTCCAGTAACTTTACAAAGACAAAATTGGTGTAGAACGCTTCCCTAGAGAATTATCAGGTAAACTTTCGTTAGAATTTTTTGCCGAGTATATATTTTTCTTGTTTCCAGTAACTTTCCAATGACAAAATTGGTGAAGAACGCTTCCCTAGAGAATATTCGGGAAAACTTCCGTAGAAATTTTTTATCTGGCGAATTCCTCTCTTACTTTCAGTTACTCTACAAAGACAAAATTAGTGTCGGACACTTCCTTAGTGTAAAATCGGGAAAATTCCCATAGGAATTTTCTGCCGAGTAAATTTTATTCCTACTTCCAGTACCTTTACAAAGAAAAAATTGGTGTAGAACGCTTCCCTAGAGAATAATCAGGAAAATTTCCGTTGGAATTTTCAGCCGAGCAAATTTTATTCTTACATCCAGTAACTCTACAAAGACAAAATTAGTGTCGAATACTTCCCTAGAGAATAATCGTAAATACTTCAGAAGTAATTTTCTGACAAGCAAATTTTTCTTTTCCTTTCAGTAACTCCACAACGATAAAATTGGTGTCGAACGCTTCCCTAGTGTAAAATCAGGAAAACCTCCGTATGAATTTTCTCCCGAGGAAATTTTACTCTTACTTCCAGTAACTCTACAAAGACAAAATTGGTGTCGTATACTTCCCTAGAGATTAATCAGGAAAACTTCTGTAGACATTTTTTTTCTGGCAAATTCTTCTCATACTCTCAGTAACACTAAAAAGACAAAATTGGTGTCGGCCACTTCCTTAGTGTAAAATCGGGAAAATCCCCTTAGGAATTTTCTGCCGAGTAAATTTTATTTCTACTTCCAGTAACTTTACAAAGACAAAATTGGTGCAGAACGCTTCCCAAGAGAATAATCAGGAAAACTTCCGTTGGAATTTTCTGCCGAGCAAATTTTATTATTACTTCCAGTAACTCTACAAAGACAAAATTAGTGTCGAATACTTCCCTAGAGAATAATCGGAAATACTTCAGAAGTAATTTTCTGACAAGCAAATTTTTCTTTTACTTTTAGTAACTCCACAACAATTAAATTGGTGTCGAACGCTTCCCTAGTGTAAAATCAAAAAACCTCCGTATGAATTTTCTCCCGAGAAAATTTTACTCTTACTTCCAGTAACTCTACAAAGACAAAATCGGTGTCGTATACTTCCCTAGAGATTTATAGGGAAAACTTCCGTAGAAATTTTTTATCCGGCAAATTCCTCTCATACTTTCAGTTACACTACAAAGACAAAATTAGTGTCGGACACTTCCTTAGTGTAAAATCGGGAAAATCCCCTTAGGAATTTTCTGCAGAGTAAATTTTATTTCTACTTCCATTACCTTTACAAAGAAAAAATTGGTGTAGAACGCTTCCCTAGAGATTAATCAGGAAAACTTCTGTAGAAATTTTTTTTCTGGCAAATTTTTATCATACTTCCAAGAACACTACAAACACTAAATTGGTATCGAACGCTTCCCTAGTGTAAAATCGGGAAAACCCCCGTAGGAATTTTCTGCCGAGTAAATATTTTTCTTGTTTCCAGTAACTTTCCAATGACAAAATTGGTGAAGAACGCTTCTCTAGTGAATAATCGGGAAAACTTCTGTAGAAATTTATTTTCTGGCAAATTCTTCTCATACTATCAGTAACACTACAAAAAATCATTTCCGGAACACGGCATCGAACTCTGGGCCGTAGATTCCAATGCAACGCACTGATCCACTAGACTACAAGAAATGCCTATATCTTTCTTCTCACTCCTAATTTGCAAAACGTCATAACTTCTGAACTATTTCGAATTGATCGACAGGGTTAACTGCATTACGTTACTAGTACCGAATTCTATCGGAATCCGTCATAAAAAAAATTTGACCCCCCCACCACCAAAAAAAATTTTTTTTTCTACCGAATTCAAACTAAAATTATTCACTGATTTGATATAGAAAACCACCTAGAGTTACTGGAATAGGCATATTTGGTCTATTAATGAAGGAAAAAGTCAAAAAAAATTGCAAAAAATCACTTCCGGAACACGGCATCGAACCCTGGTCCGTAGATTCCAAAGCAACGCACTGATCAACTAGACTACAAGAAATGCCCATATCGTTCTTCTCACTCCTTATTTGCAAAACGTCATAACTTCTGAACTTTTTCGAATTGATCGACGGGGTTAACTGCATTACGTTACTAGTACCGAATTCTATCGGAATCCGTCATAAAAAAAATTTGACCCCCCCACCACCAAAAAAAATTTTTTTTTTCTACCGAATTCAATCTAAAATTATTCACTGATTTGATATGGAAAACCACCTAGAGTTACTGGAATGGGCATATTTGGTCTATTAATGAAGGATAAAGTCGAAAAAAAATGCAAAAAATCACTTCCGGAACACGGCATCGAACTCTGGTCCGTAGATTCCAAAGCAACGCACTGATCCACTAGACTACAAGAAATGCCCATATCGTTCTTCTCACTCCTTATTTGCAAAACGTCATAACTTCTGAACTTTTTCGAATTGATCGACAGGGTTAACTGCATTACGTTACTAGTACCGAATTCTATCGGAATCCGTCATAAAAAAAATTTGACCCCCCCACCACCAAAAAAAATTTTTTTTTTCTACCGAATTCAATCTAAAATTATTCACTGATTTGATATGGAAAACCACCTAGAGTTACTGGAATGGGCATATTTGGTCTATTAATGAAGGAAAAAGTCGAAAAAAAATGCAAAAAATCACTTCCAGGACACGGCATCGAACCCTGGTCCGTAGATTCCAAAGCAACGCACTGATCCACTAGACTACAAGAAATGCCCATATCGTTCTTCTCACTCCTTATTTGCAAAACGTCATAACTTCTGAACTTTTTCGAATTGATCGACGGGGTTAACTGCATTACGTTACTAGTACCGAATTCTATCGGAATCCGTCATAAAAAAAATTTGACCCCCCCACCACCAAAAAAAATTTTTTTTTTCTACCGAATTCAATCTAAAATTATTCACTGATTTGATATGGAAAACCACCTAGAGTTACTGGAATGGGCATATTTGGTCTATTAATGAAGGAAAAAGTCGAAAAAAAATGCAAAAAATCACTTCCGGAACACGGCATCGAACCCTGGTCCGTAGATTCCAAAGCAACGCACTGATCCACTAGACTACAAGAAATGCCCATATCGTTCTTCTCACTCCTTATTTGCAAAACGTCATAACTTCTGAACTTTTTCGAATTGATCGACGGGGTTAACTGCATTACGTTACTAGTACCGAATTCTATCGGAATCCGTCATAAAAAAAATTTGACCCCCCCACCACCAAAAAAAATTTTTTTTTTCTACCGAATTCAATCTAAAATTATTCACTGATTTGATATGGAAAACCACCTAGAGTTACTGGAATGGGCATATTTGGTCTATTAATGAAGGAAAAAGTCGAAAAAAAATGCAAAAAATCACTTCCGGAACACGGCATCGAACCCTGGGCCGTAGATTCCAAAGCAACGAACTGATCCACTAGACTACAAGAAATGCCCATATCGTTCTTCTCACTCCTTATTTGCAAAACGTCATAACTTCTGAACTTTTTCGAATTGATCGACGGGGTTAACTGCATTACGTTACTAGTACCGAATTCTATCGGAATCCGTCATAAAAAAAATTTGACCCCCCCACCACCAAAAAAAATTTTTTTTTTCTACCGAATTCAATCTAAAATTATTCAATGATTTGATATGGAAAACCACCTAGAGTTACTGGAATGGGCATATTTGGTCTATTAATGAAGGAAAAAGTCGAAAAAAAATGCAAAAAATCACTTCCGGAACACGGCATCGAACCCTGGTCCGTAGATTCCAATGCAACGCACTGATCCACTAGACTACAAGAAATGCCTATATCTTTCTTCTCACTCCTAATTTGCAAAACGTCATAACTTCTGAACAATTTCGAATTGATCGACAGGGTTAACTGCATTACGTTACTAGTACCGAATTCTATCGGAATCCGTCATAAAAAAAATTTGACCCCCCCACCACCAAAAAAAATTTTTTTTTTCTACCGAATTCAATCTAAAATTATTCACTGATTTGATATGGAAAACCACCTAGAGTTACTGGAATGGGCATATTTGGTCTATTAATGAAGGAAAATGTCGAAAAAAAATGCAAAAAATCACTTCCTGAACACGGCATCGAACCCTGGTCCGTAGATTCCAAAGCAACGCACTGATCCACTAGACTACAAGAAATGCCCATATCGTTCTTCTCACTCCTTATTTGCAAAACGTCATAACTTCTGAACTTTTTCGAATTGATCGACGGGGTTAACTGCATTACGTTACTAGTACCGAATTCTATCGGAATCCGTCATAAAAAAAATTTGACCCCCCCTACCACCAAAAAAAATTTTTTTTTCTACCGAATTCAATCTAAAATTATTCACTGATTTGATATGGAAAACCACCTAGAGTTACTGGAATGGGCATATTTGGTCTATTAATGAAGGAAAAAGTCGAAAAAAAATGCAAAAAATCACTTCCGGAACACGGCATCGAACCCTGGGCCGTAGATTCCAAAGCAACGAACTGATCCACTAGACTACAAGAAATGCCCATATCGTTCTTCTCACTCCTTATTTGCAAAACGTCATAACTTCTGAACTTTTTCGAATTGATCGACGGGGTTAACTGCATTACGTTACTAGTACCGAATTCTATCGGAATCCGTCATAAAAAAAATTTGACCCCCCCACCACCAAAAAAAATTTTTTTTTCTACCGAATTCAATCTAAAATTATTCACTGATTTGATATGGAAAACCACCTAGAGTTACTGGAATGGGCATATTTGGTCTATTAATGAAGGAAAAAGTCGAAAAAAAATGCAAAAAATCACTTCCGGAACACGGCATCGAACCCTGGGCCGTAGATTCCAATGCAACGCACTGATCCACTAGACTACAAGAAATGCCTATATCTTTCTTCTCACTCCTAATTTGCAAAACGTCATAACTTCTGAACAATTTCGAATTGATCGACAGGGTTAACTGCATTACGTTACTAGTACCGAATTCTATCGGAATCCGTCATAAAAAAAATTTGACCCCCCCACCACCAAAAAAAATTTTTTTTTTCTACCGAATTCAAACTAAAATTATTCACTGATTTGATATGGAAAACCACCTAGAGTTACTGGAATAGGCATATTTGGTCTATTAATGAAGGAAAAAGTCGAAAAAATTGCAAAAAATCACTTCCGGAACACGGCATCGAACCCTGGTCCGTAGATTCCAAAGCAACGCACTGATCCACTAGACTACAAGAAATGCCCATATCGTTCTTCTCACTCCTTATTTGCAAAACGTCATAACTTCTGAACTTTTTCGAATTGATCGACGGGGTTAACTGCATTACGTTACTAGTACCGAATTCTATCGGAATCCGTCATAAAAAAAATTTGACCCCCCCACCACCAAAAAAAATTTTTTTTTTCTACCGAATTCAATCTAAAATTATTCACTGATTTGATATGGAAAACCACCTAGAGTTACTGGAATGGGCATATTTGGTCTATTAATGAAGGAAAAAGTCGAAAAAAAATGCAAAAAATCACTTCCGGAACACGGCATCGAACCCTGGGCCGTAGATTCCAAAGCAACGAACTGATCCACTAGACTACAAGAAATGCCCATATCGTTCTTCTCACTCCTTATTTGCAAAACGTCATAACTTCTGAACTTCTTCGAATTGATCGACGGGGTTAACTGCATTACGTTACTAGTACCGAATTCTATCGGAATCCGTCATAAAAAAAATTTGACCCCCCCACCACCAAAAAAAATTTTTTTTTTCTACCGAATTCAATCTAAAATTATTCACTGATTTGATATGGAAAACCACCTAGAGTTACTGGAATGGGCATATTTGGTCTATTAATGAAGGAAAAAGTCGAAAAAAAATGCAAAAAATCACTTCCGGAACACGGCATCGAACCCTGGGCCGTAGATTCCAATGCAACGCACTGATCCACTAGACTACAAGAAATGCCCATATCGTTCTTCAGTCCTTATTTGCAAAACGTCATAACTTCTGAACTTTTTCGAATTGATCGACGGTTAACTGCACATGCTGCTAGTACCAGGTGCTGTC